>VWYH01005065.1:320786-335629 GCA_013399365.1 Pampusana beccarii
TTGGTCTCCTGCATCACTAGCTTATGTTATTTAGGGAACTTAGCATGAAGACTAGCTTTTACTATGTGGAGTTCCCTTGATACCTCTGTTCTGTGATGGGCTTGGAACTAGGAAGGAGGCTTGCAGTGCTCAAAAAAGACTGCAGCAATTCTCTCATCTCTTTTTGTTGATAGAAACCCAGCCTAAAGAGATTTCTATATGGATTAATAGAAGCAGGTTTGATACACAAGCAGTGGAGGACAGAAAAGGAGTTGATATAATAGTGATATTAATTGACGGGTGGAAATAGAAGGGCTCATCGCTTTAGAGATATCTTCTTTCCATGTAGTGTTCTTTCCTTACTAACTGTTGTGTGTTACAAGTCCTCAGGGAGTAAAAGGAGAGCTGTCTTCCGTAGAGATGTTTATGGCCATAGAATTTGGGGGCTTAGGGACTGAGACAAGTGGTGGTTTCTGGTAAGAGACCATGAGTTGAGGGGAAGGACCAATAGGGACACACTCCTCTGGCAACAAACTTAAGGAGGCTTCTAGTTTGGTGTCCATCCCTCTGTTGCTTTCTAACTACTACACCTACGTGGACTCCATATGGTAATTTATGCTTTTATTAAGGTGTTTGAGCTGCTTGAGAGGTTTTGAGCCTTCATTGTCCCTTTTGTTTCCCCTGATGAGGGGCTGCTTTTGCTCTCTACATATTTTTTTTTTTTTTTCTTAATAAAAGGAGCTCTGATTTGGACTGCTTTTTCAAACTGGGAAAAGAGATTGGAGAGAAAAAGGAAGTTCCTACCCCCTGTACTTTGGTATTGAAATAAGTACAATGATTTTCAAAGTAATGAATGCTGCTCCTTCCAGGCATGTTAAAAAAGCCCAGTCCTCCCCAAACCTACCCTTTATAGCTGCCAGTGTATTTGCTTTTTCTCTTGGGGAAGGTTGTTGAACCACCCTTCCATACCTGTTAGGATTTAGTTTCTCAGGTCTTCTGTAGTATTTGTTGTTCAGGAAGCAAACACTGTTACATCTCAGCAGGATAGCTGTTTATACCCAAGGTAAAAGAAAAGCGTCTTGCTCTGTTCTTTTCCCTTCATCATCCTTCCTCTCTCTTTGTTCCTTGATCCTGCCTTAGTTGCAAGTAAGTTAGAGACTGCAAAGCAGTAGTGGGGGAAGATGAAAAGCCCACACCTAATGATCAAACGGCAGGTCCTCAGAACCACTCTTGTAGGTAGACTCCTGACCAGGCTGCCTGAGACCTTCATGGAAGGCTGGTCTGGCTGGGAGGGTAGAGGTTTAGTATCAGTCATGCTGTCTTTTGAGTGTAATAAAGACTTCAGCTATTTCCCTAGGGCACTAATGCAAAAGATTATAAAGCTGCTCTATAATTTTTGTCTATTCAGAATTTAAACTACCATCAATCAGCTCAAGTTTTTACTGTCAAATAGGATAATGTAGCCAACTATATTATTAGAAAGAGATGTGTTTCTGAAGCAGTGAATGTCTGTGGGTGCATCTGAATAGCACTTAACTAGATATGCAATCTCTCATCGGCAGTGCTATTAAAAGAGCTTCAGCTTGTGGAGGTGGACTCTAACTTAGGGAAGCTGTGCTGAGGGGTACCGCCATCAGCTACTTCACTTGCAGCCTGAATATTTGGGAGGGAGAATAAATAAGGAGGAAGGATTGAGTATCACCCAATCTGTGCAAATATCTTTTCCGCTGTATCAGCATTAAGTGGTCCAGTGGCTGGAGAACCTTGGTTGGAAGGTAGTACGGGAAAGATCTGTTTAGCTGTACCCGATATTCAGTCCCAATGCAGCATACCTCTTCGGTTTTGCTGTCTCTAAAATGGCATTTTGTGCTGATGCAAGGTGCTGGAGCGACCACCGTAAGGGTGGGTATCTCCATGCAGATAGCAACAGCCTGGGTAGCTGGACAGCAAGATTTCTGCCAACTGCAGCATAATCCTTGATGGAGGTTTTTTCCTCAGATTGCAAATTGGATAGTTGGAGGGGTTCCAGCCTCTCTGGGGTGGACATGTGGGGAGATGTGATAGGGAAAAACAACGTAAACACAGGAGGAGATGTGAGGGTGCATGAGATGACAGGAGTGAACACAAAAGCAGACGCAGGAGGAGGCACATGGACGGGGACATTGTCAGGGATGGGGCTGAAGATGGTTCTTGGAGCAAGGCACTCTGTGCTGGGGCGGTACCTTGTCAGAGAAGATGCTGCAGCCCATGGGTGACCCGCACTGGAGCAGGGACACCCCAAAGGGACTGCAGCCTGTGGAGAACCTAGGCTGGAGAAGAGGAAACAAGCAAAATGGAAGGAACAGAGAAAGAAAACAGTAAGAAATAAGGAGCAGCAATAAGAAATCATGTAATGACCCAGTCTCCCGTGCAGTTTATCGCCTTGTCCAAGGGTCTTGCAGGGACTGTGATGTGTGTTTGAAACAAGGAGAGACTGACTGGCTTGCAGGGGTCAGATGTGTTGTACTGAAGCTGAGCCTGGGGAACTGGGAAGGAAGAGGTTTACTGAAGTGTTTGTTTAATTGTTCGTCATCTTTGCTTTCCAATGCCTGAAACAGTAAATAAAAGTTTATGTTAATTGGCAATGAATCAAATTAAGTGAAATTCCCAAAGTCAAAACTCTTTTGTCCAGAATGCTTTGAAACTTACTCTTGCCAAGTGTCTCTCCTTTGAGGTTATTTATTATCCCCTTTACCTCATGATTTGCCTAAATTTTAATAAGCAATAAGGTAGATTTTTTCATTTTCAGAAGGCTATATAACATAATTTCTCTCTAGAAAGTGGTGGATGCTCCAAACAGGCTCCGATTATTAGTTTTTCCGCCAAATCATATCAGAACCAGCCTGCAAAGCTAGCACTGGGGAATAGCTGAGAAAAGGTTTATTGGCCTCCTTCACTTTGGTGCTTCTTATCTAATTAAAATATTAACTTGATTACCTGTGAATTCTCATAATGCCTTTATACAACAGTGTCCAGAGGACAAAAAGCAGGTCTCATTATGTCATGTACTGGCAAGTGACTTTAAGATAGTGACTGTACTCATCATGCATTATAGTATAATGAGAAGAGATACCTGTATTGATCTCTTAACAGTGAAAGCACAAAGAGCTGTATAAATGATGTATGCATTGTTTCATGTCACTGAAATGCAGCCACCTCTGGTGAACTACTGACCCAGTTGCAGATTTGGGGTAACAAAGAATACTGAGAAGATGACAAAGTGACAGCGCTGCTGCACTCTGGCCTCCATGCTGGTCTATTCCATATGGCATTGGATGCTCCTGACCTAAGGTTTTCCATCACATCTGGATTGTGCTCAGGGCCAGGCCTGATTCTGATACAAGGCTAAGCGTGAAGGGAGGATTACACAGACAGCTGCTCCTTTTATTTTTTGTCTTTCCACCAGCAAGGACCAAAGAGATATCAGCTTTACATTTGAATTCACTTGGTTGCTTTCTGAGGCTTTTGTTTTACTGTTGTAACATTCTCCAGTTGGGTTCAATCCTTTTCTCCCATTGAAGTCGTCAGCCTGCTCCTGCTTCAGTGAGAACAGGGATTGGAGGCACTGCAGAATATGCTTCTTTGTTTTGTTTTGGAGTTTTTGTTTTTCTTTCTAAAAGCTCTGAATAGACAGATTCATTCCTAACTATTATAGTAATAATGACCTTTACACAAAAAAAAAAAAAAAAAAAAGGCTATAAGGGTCTCCAGCCAAGACATTTTGGGACCCCTGGCACTGGAGGCCAAGTGAGTAGCCAAAAAAATCACATCTATAAATGTAATTGGCTGCAGCAACAAAAAGAGAGAGCTAGCAGGAAGGAAGGAGAAGTCAGCAGGTCAGATAGTGAGGTTGCAGGCGTTCATATCTAAATGGCCTCCCAATGTACCATTTTGTTCCTAATGACACAGGATTAGGAGAGGAACATAATAGAGGTTTTATCAAATGTGCAAGTGAACAACACAGCCCATCCCCCTCCTGTCCCCTCCTTGTTCAGTTTAAATTGTAAAGGACTTTAAGGATTTGGAAAGCCAGATTTAGCAGCTGAAAGTCACTCGCTCCCTTCCTCTTCCATCCCCCTTCCCATTGCCTTCTTCATTTCCTATTTCTATTTCTTTCAGTAATTAACCTTTTGAATAATCTTCCTTGCATAGCTGGCTAAGCTGCTCTTCTATTTCTGTATTGTTGAGTGTCCTTAAGACAAAAGATGGACCAAATGTCTTGATGAGTGACTGACAGGTAGAGCTATCATGGAAGGCAAAGAGTTTAGCAGGAGCAAGGTATGGTGAGGGGAAGAGGGTTTTGTGTCTTCTCGTAATGTGGAAGAGAAAGTGGTGTAAGTTGTGCTTTAGGATTTTGGTGCTGCTTTTTGTAGGTGCTTATGCTCTTAAGTTTTACAGAATGAGGGCCAAATCTGCTGCAACCTGACTGGAATGGGTAGGATTTTCAGCAGTGTAAGCAGAGGAAGGTTTTGTCCACCTCATTTCCTGCAAAGGGGGAACTGGTATTTTTCCATCACTTTTCATTTTGTATTCTCTCCTGTTAATTATTCTCCCTCTTTTTTTTTTTTTTTTTTTTTTTTTTTTTTTTTTTTNAGCTACTTCTAGTTATTACCAGTCCACTCTATTTGTAAGAGAGCAGGATGAACTGTTGGTAGGCAGCAATGCATTACCAAAATATATTCTCACACTTCTGTTCAGCAAGTTATCTGGGAGCAGACTGATTTTTATACTAATTTGTTCATTATTCTCAGTTGTTAGATAAATAGCTTGAGACTAAATTTTAGCCTCTGGTTTATTCAAGAATGTGTTTTTCTGAGTATCTTCTCCTAATTTCCCCTGCCATTTGATGGATCATTGATGCTATGTGACATTATTCCTGTTCCTACATCAGTGAGTCTAAGCTCCCTACAACAAGCTGCATCCCTTCGCCTGTTCACAAATTATCTCTGAATATTTAAAAATAAATATTCAATTACTCTGGTATGCATGGAGGATTATTCAAAATATCTTCAAGGTCACTTCTGAGGAGAATGTATACATGGAGATATGACTGTGTTCAGGGTGTGCACAAATATTTTGGTGTTATGTGCTTTTCCATCTCTGTGAATAACTATCTTTGTATACAGTTTTCTTAAAATTCACTGGAAAAAATGATCTGAAATTGTCTTTGAAATGAACCACCCAATCTTGCTCTTTCAGGCTGAGAGAGTTGGGGTTGTTCAGCCTGGAGAAGAGAAGGCTCAAGGAAGACCTTATAGCAGCCTTCCAGTCCCTAAAAGGGACCTACAAGAAATCTGGAGAGGGACTTTTTACAAGGGCATCTAGTGATAGGGCAAGAAGTAATGACTTTAAAGTGGAAGGGGGCAGATTTAGATTAGAGATAAGGAAGAAAATCTCCACTATGAGGGTGGTGAGGCACTGGAACAGGTTCTGCAGAAAAGTTGTGGATGTCCCATCCCTGGAAGTGTTCAGGTTGTATGCAGCTTTGAGCAACCTGCTCTAGTGGAAGGTGTCCCTGCCCAAGGCAGGGTGGTTGGAACTAGATGATCTTTACCATCCCTCCCAACCCAAACCATTCTATTTTTCTTGCTGGGCACACTTGGGTTTTCCCTCCCTTAAATGAGTTTCATCCTGTTGAGGTGGGTGGTGATGGCTGCATGGAGGATATGCTATAAAATGAAGCTGTGTTGATGACTGGAGAAACCAGAAAGACTGTGGGAATCCTGGGTGAATGTTATTAGGGAATAGCCACCCCACTAGTGGTGATCACATCCATACAGCTTGAACTTGTAGACAAAGCCACTGAGCTGGTACAATGTCTTTGCAGTACCTCCTGTGCAAATGAATAGGGACCAATGTAGCTGGAAGTCCTCGTGTTGGCAAGCCTGCTCAGATGTCTGTAAGCTGAGTCAGAAGTATATGCAAGCAAGGATCAAAGCTTGCTCTTAGGGATCTATATACTACAGAAGTCATGTTCCCTCTCTGAATAATCTCTTTAGTGCAATTTTATACTCCTTTCTGCTCTGGGATGTTGACATCAATGAATGTTCAATGGGGCTTACCTGAAAACAAGATGATTTTTTTTTAAGGAAAATGAATACATTTATTCTAGGAGCCTTTAATTGTACTTCAATATGAGCTTTTGTTTTCTCTGTTTTGCTCAGAAATATTAGTGAAGTCATAATAAGATACAAAATATCCATCTTCATGGAGTGGCATTAGTATTTGTAGGCTTTATGAGCAGCTGCTGATACCCAAGCTCATCACAGCTCTTTGTGGCACACAGTGGCATCATTGTCTGCAGAACGGCAGTGGTGATTCCCAGGAACAACGGTGGCGATTCACTGAATGGGAGGATGGGCCTGGGAAGGGAGTCAAATTGACTGCATGAAAAATAAAAGTCGGGTTACAGTGGCAGGGCAGGAGAGGGTCTGAGTGGGGAGCCCAATGATGAAAACTCATAAGAAATATAATTTATGCATCTTGAAACTCGTTTGAGAAAAGCCATCTTTGGGTTTCTGTTCATACAGTCACCTAGCACCGTGGATCCTTGGCCTATAAAAGCAGTTCCTGTGTACCACGAAGAACTGCATGGTTAATAATGATGAAGAGATGGATCTTGCAAAACTCCTACTATTTTTTCCACATGCAAAATAACCCTGGGAAATAAGCCCCCTTCACATTTTAGAGCCAATTCAGAACTAATTTATTGTATTTATTTTTTAATTGCTCCCTTATGACAGCTAACGCAAGTATTCCACATAATCCTTAAGATTTGTCTGGTGCTCTCACAGCCAAATATGAGAGTGGTATTATTTTCTTGCTCCCCAGGTGATCATCATCTGATGTGCTCATCTTAAATGAGAACATAAATTCCTTGGGGCAGGAAATTAAACTTTTGTTTTGAGCCTACCTGTAAGTGTGATTAAAATAACCCTTGTTCTTAGTGTCATGTGGCAAGTTGTTGCTCTCTGATTCAGGGGGCTGTCACTGCAAGGAACTAGATCTGCTTTTCTTGGTGTTCTGTCAAGACGTTTGTCATATGTCTGAACTCAAACTGTTGAAGACTTTCTGTTCTTGTGTTTGCTCATTTCATGATTTTGCCTTTTTTTTTTTTTCTTTCCATAGGTAAGTCTTTGTGCTTTCTAACCCTCTCCTGGTTGTCCTTAAAGTAATGGTAAGTTCTTTAATTTGATTTGAATACTCTTACAGTGACATCACTGGGTAACTTGTGTTGGCAACCAAACTGTCACTGTTGTGTGTGTGCCTGTGATAAAGTTGAGGCGGGGGGCTGGAATAGAGCTGACTGACTGGTCACGTACGGCTTGTTCTGAGTCCTAGTCAATGTTAAAGATCTTGATAGTAGCTGCGGTAAATACCAGTTTCTCAGTGTAACTGATTAGGATCCATCAAGTACTGGAGCATCTTGTAATCCAAGTGGTATCAGCTACTGCTTTTATGACTACCAGAAGAGGCAACAAGCAATATGTGTTCTGGAGTTGAAGGGGTGGTTGTTTGTCTGGGGGAGGGTGGGTGTTGATAAGATCCTGACATGGCAATGCTTTTTTTTTTATAGTTGTGGTGAAACGTACGGGTTGCAAAACGTTAAGAAACTGTTGTTGGGTGGCAAGGAAAAGGTGGTATGTTCGTATGGGATAGGATATTAGCGGATTTGTTTGGTTCCCAAAGGAGGTTTTGTGTTCCTCAGAAAAATAATGCATACCAAATGATGTCTGTCCTTTCCTTTACTGTGACAGCTGAGTTCTGCTGAAGGTCTGGTAAGTCAGAGTAAAATGGCAGGACCAAAACACAGTCTGAACTGCAAACACACATCATGTTCAGGTCAGCCTATTGACCGCAAATGGGTGTTGGAAGGCAGGGCACGGGTATCTCTGATAGTATTAGAGACATATGGTCTGAGATGGGTAAGTTGGCTGTTTCTGTAGAAGAAACTTTTGATCCGTGTCTTAAGCCTTGTTCAGACTAAAATAACCAGTGTGGGGCATTTTCAGAGTTGCCTACTATTTTTTTGAGTAAAATTCTTCATTTTACAAGTAAACCTCATAGATTGCCTCTCATTGTCTGCCTTATGTGATAAAACGTGCAAATGGAATATGTCTAAAATGTTTGTGATGTACTCAGAATAAATAAAAAGTTAAGTTTGCAGGATTAATAGATTGCTTTCCATGGTCAGCTACTCTATTGGAGACTTTCTCCCTCACCAACCGTTTCACATACATCAATTAAAGTGCTTAGTTTCTGATCAGATATTCAAATTGTTAACTTAACAACAAAGAATTGTTACCTGGCATATTGGCAATGGCAACATGTCTGTAATCCAGGCATGGTCTGACAACATGATTATGGCCTCATAATACTTTTCTTAAAGCCTTATTATAATAAACATCCATCTTTTACTCAGGTAGGCACTTCATTTAGTGGTTGAAAAGAGTACGTGGGAACTTGGGTAATCCAGAGCCTGTACAAAAATACATGGTTTTGTGTTTTATATAAAGTGGGCAATTCATAAAGTCTGGGTTAGGTCTGGTGCTGAAATCAACAGCAATTCTTTATTTCTTTTAAAGTCTGTATCTTTCTGCATTGTTACGTGGTCCATAATCCACATGCATACAGAAAGGAGTAAACAAAACTGAGCCAAGTTTGTCATCTATCCTAGTATTTCAAGCTCCATTAGAATCAAAAGGTTAGAGACATTGTTTTCAATATGGCATAGGACAAGACTGTGTTGTGTGACAGTAAAGGGGGAGTAAATCAAAGTGCCTAAAATGACATTAAAGACTAGGGACGAAACTCTCAAAAGCACCTCAGCTGCTCAGGAGTTTGCTGTCCTGAAAATCGAAGGACTCAGAGATTTGAGTTCTTTTTGAAAATGAGACCCGTTTTTTGAAAGCTACTTTTTAAAACATGCCCTTTGCATTTAAAAACTTGTTCACTCCAGACCTATTGAACAGGCTTATGAAAACTGTTTTGATTGCTCTGATGTTCAGGGTACTGTTGTCTGTTAGTACTTGTACATAGTCCACTGATCAAGGGAAACACCTTCTCGGCAACTTGTATGGGGTGAGTTTGCCACACAGCCAAGTGTTGTGGGATGGTTCTTACTACAGCGTTGGACGTATGGAAACTTCTGGATTATCTGATCCAGCTCTTGTTCCTATGTAATACTGCTTTCATAGATTTGCAGTGTGATTGGGGTGGCTTTCCCCTAATACTGAAGCTGGAGATCCCTGTCTAATCTCACTGCTCAGAAAGTTTAAAAGCCTGTTTTTTAATTCCCAGTCTATGTGTATTCATGGCCAGTTAACATCCATATGTTCTTATGTCAGCATGATCTCTTAGTTTAAAGAGCTCTTTTTCCTCCCTGGTGCTTACCCATCTGATGAATTTATAGTCTGTAATTGCGTACCCCTTCATCTCTTGCTACCTTTTTTTCTCCTGTCTTCCTGTGTGTTCACACAGGAACAGAGGGAAGGGTCTCCAAGAGATCTCGTGAGCTGATGCAATATTGTCTTGACAAGATATTGGGCAGCCATGACGCAGCTGAACAAATCTTCACCTCAAACAGCCTGATGTAATCGAGTTTACGTGGGAGAACAGGGCTATAAAAATTGCAACCCGGTGCTGCTACAACAGTGCTAAACTGGCCAGATGGATGTCAACCCGGCAATATAAGGGCTCCCAGATCTGCACAGTGATGTCTGATGGCATATTTAGTGCTGGTGCTCAGATGGACTTTGCTGCAATGTTTCTTGAACACAGCTGCTAGTCTGTGAGTTTTCTTTATTAATGAATCACAAAAAGGCACTGGGAATGGATGTATAGTTCTAAGCGATTGCTCTGCAAATATATTTTTTTTTCTCTTTGGCTTTTAAATTACCTGCTTAGTATCTTAGTGTGCTTAAGGGCCATTTATGCTTCCAGAAATGTCCCTCGTAAAGTAGCTCTTGGTCAACATTTCAAGGGTGAGTTTTGTTTGGGGGGGTTCTGTAGATGCCCAGCCAGAGCCTGTCAGTCACTTTACGACCATGTATCGGCATCTGATGTGAAGACAGATTCCAAAAAATATGTTAATTATGGTACCTGGCTGTGCCTTTGAAGAGCTCACAGATCTTCAGCACTGGTGATCTGGCCCATTTTGTACCTTTGAATGAAGTTTTCTAAACAGGTGTTATGCAATGGTATAAGTTTCACTCAATTTCATGTATCTTAGGCACTTTGCATTTCTGAAAATATAATTGAGTTTTGCGTAGTCGGTTATATTCCCAAGGCTCAAGAAAACTTTTTCCTCACCATCAGGATCAACAAATGGCTCCTGTAGTACCTTTGGTTATTGCCTTATTTGCAGATAACTTTATTTGGTTTTGGTTTACATTGCCTGTATTTCCTTCTTGGGTCTACAGGTAACACTGGTATTCAAACATAGCACTGGTATCCTTCCATTTTGCTTTGGTCTTTTATTTGATTTTTATGCTTTTTTCCATGGAATCTGTGTGAACCTATAGAGGAGTGACTTCATAAGCAGAAAAATTAATTTCAGCATAGAGGCTCACAAAAATCTGTTCATTCTGAAAGTTCATGTGGAGTGATACAGTCCTGAACAGAAATATCATGGTGTTAGTCAGTAAGCAAAATGCTGCTCTGCTGGATAATTTACCCCTCAAAGAGTTTTCCATATGGGAGGCACTGGGATGCCTGCTGGCTTATTTAGTTAAGGGTGGAGGTAAGGATGTGTTATTAGCTATTCCAGTTACACTGAGTATTTCTAGGAAGAGTTTCTGGATATCCCTGGCCCTTCACTACTGGTCTGTTCAAGCTGCTGGTAAATGTAGATTAGGCAGTTGCTGCTCAGTGTTTCATACAAACTTACTGCGATTAATCTACAGAGTCTTTTGCCAGACACCAACTGCCTGCTAAGCTGTTTTTTGCAGAAACCAGGTGGGCAGTTGGCAAGAGCTGCTCGTTAACAGCAGGAAATGCCAGTTCAGATTGGATCACGTGCAACCCACCAACCATCCCAGCACTGGAAGAGCTGCTGCTGCTGTTTGCATAGAGATCCTGCTCCATCACTGCAGGGGCCTAAGGATATTTATTTTTTTTTTTGGCAACTGTACAGTGGTGAGGTCTTGCTAAGAAAACACCATTGGTGTCAGAGAGTGTGGCTGAGGATTCAGCCTGGGGCTGATACTTTGGCCAAAGAGCGAGGAATAGATAGGATTTTGTTAACATATTTCTAAATCTTTTACTCGTTTAAGTGTAGTAAGGTGAACTTGTGTGTATTTGGGAAGACACTGTTACATGCATGGAATTAAGATCTGTTTTCCCAGTTACTTCCAAGTGCCCTGCAGTTGAGGTTGTGTACTGTCTGCAGTGATTCTCAGCTTCATGTTTCTAAACTTTCACCTGTACTTGCTTTGGAGAATGTTCTAAACTCTGACTTGCGATCATGGCAAACTGCAGAATGACAGAAGTCTTGGCGCACAGCTCCTAACATGCCACTGGCTGCACAGAAGATCTGTGCTCAGGATGCATTTCTGAGTGTTCCTTCCTGGTGGGTGACCATGGGAATAGGAATCTTGTTCTTGTAAAGCCTTCAGTGACTGCTGTTCATTAGTGTTTGGCGTCAGCCAAGTGATAGCGTAGCAATAGCTGTGGGTTGGAAGACTCCTGCAGATGTCACAGGCCAGAGGAAAAGGAGGGAGAGATCAGAATCTAACATTTAGGGATGTGCTTTATTCTCATCTCATGCCATTCCTGCTTTCTCCTCTTGCCTGTTTTTTCCTTTTTCTCTTTCATAGCTCCAATGTCTGTTTGTTAAAATAATCATTTTTTCTCTGCATGAGCTTCTGTCATTAAATGAAAGGTCATGGATGTAATATGAATCTGGAACGATAAATACAGTGCAAAATGGATTGAGATGCACACAGCAAAGAGGGTTTCCAATTAAAAAACACTTTGCCGAGCTTGCACCAAACAGACAGCCAGGCAGCCTCCGATTTCTCTTTGCTTATAATTAGCTGCCATTGAAAGTTAATTACTTTCAGGACTGAATGAAGTGAAAATTAAAAACAAAAAAAAAAGAATTTTTCAGGAAGTTGCACCTGAAACAAATCTTCTTTTGGAACGTTTTTTGCATAGTACCCAATTCCATGGACATGAAAATACAATTCAGGTTCTTTGTCTCCTAGAAATTAGAGATGGAAAAGGTATATGTGAGTACATCTGGCACCTTGGTTGCATTCTTGGGTTGCTTTTGAAGGCTCTGCTACTGGAGTGTATTCCAGAAGGTATATGGAGATTCCGGGTGGGATCCCTGATGCGCTGGTATGATGTGAAGGGATAGATAATGCAGAAAGCCAGAAGCTCTGCTCCCCATTTGAGAGCCTGTCCTCAGGGCCCATTCCAGCAGACCATTCCTGCCTGGTTCAGAGACCCTTTCTGCAGGGACTTTCCTCATCTGCCCTGAGTGCCTCAAACGATGGTGCTTTTACTGACCTCTCATTCCCTATCCTGCTAGCTGAATTTTAAAGTTTATTACCTGTGACTAGGTTTACCAAATTATTTGCTTTCACCGTTTTTGGTTGTCTCATGGCAGAAATGTGGGTCGTCACAGTGTAATAATGAGGTATCTACATATAATGATTTCTCACAGTCATGATTTATGCTGGGGCGCATACTCTTGTTTTGAGCTGTTAGAAGTTTGTATGTGTGACAGTATAGTTAATTATTCTAAAATGCAATCCTGTTGTTTTAGACTATGCATCAGTGACACTTTCTATGGTGAGAAAAACAAACCATTAAAAAAAAAAAAAAAAGGCTGGGAGAGGCCAGGATTTCCAGTGCTGTTTTCCTTTGATGTCCCCATCAAAGCTACGAAAGTGGTGCTTGCTTTCAGCAGTTCTCCCTGCCCAGTCTAGGGATTATGCTTTCAGTGTGTTTTCAAGTTGTGCATCTGGAGAAGCACCCATGCTTTCAAGTCACCGCTGACTTGAGTCTGTCTCCACAATGGACTCTGCATCTCCTCTGTAACAAGCTGCAAGAATCTTGGAGAGGGAAAGAGAAACAAGTACTCTTTCTCCACAGAGGCAGTAAATTAAACTTCTAATGCAAAGAAGCCAGGTGTAAGTCTCACATTTCTCATATTCACTCAAGATCCATGAATCAAACAAATAGATGTTTTCATCTATTACATGAGTATTAATTATATCAGTAGACTACCCTCCAGGCAGGTGAAGCTTTTGTATATTTAAGAGAACATGACAGGTTGTGTTAATTCCAGAAGAGAGAACCATGTTCCTACTCCTTATAGCATAAGAAATAATCTTCAAAATGCCAACGAGTGTTAAATTCTCTACCAGCACAAGATCTTACCAGTGATTTTTGAGGTAAAGGGAAGCCATTCTAAATCTAACTTGGTGTACAAGGGCTCTGTTTCTATAGCATTGCATTTAGGATTTCCTTTCTCCTACTAGCAATATAACATGGAAATACTCAAGACTGGGAAAGAAGGGAGTGTGGAGAGTGCATGCTGAGCAGTTGAGCAAGATATTTAAATAGAAAAGAGAGAAAGATGCTTTATGAGGGCAGAGGAGCAATAACTGATAGAGCTGATAAGCCTTCAGTTTCTCTTTGTGAAAAGAGAATATGAAAATCTGTGCATCTAAGAGGGCAAAACGTTTTCCCCTTTTTTTTTTTTTTTTTTTTGTAGTAATCTATCTTCTCATGGTTTTTGCACCAAGGGAAGACTTAGGAAAAATACAATAGGTTTGTTAGATAGCTGGAACAACACAACTATGCGTGAACTGGTACCACCACTCAAAGCTGAAACCAAGACCTAGACTACAGACTTCTGGGAAAAGCTTGTCCAGTGAGAAGGATATGTGAAATGGGCTTAGAGAAATAGTTGCCACATGTGAGAGATGGACAATAGTAGCTTGTGACATTTCTCTCTAGGGAAAGAAACCGAGGTTTAATCTTGGGTACTAGCTGTAGTCAAAGTTTTTTCTTAGCATTGCTTTGCAGAAGAAGAACGTGCAAGTTTCTGGACTACATATACATCGTCTGACCTATGCTGCCAGTGTTACTAACTGTAGCGTGACAAAAGTGAAGCGACCCCTGTAGGGTCATTCTTCCTGGCTACATTTCTGGCACTATTTCTACACTGAAAGTTTTGGAGGAGCCAATTAGACCATCTTGTAGGCTGCTTTGAGCTTTTATTTTAGCCAGAGAACTAAGTGAAGTATCCTTAATCCTTTCCAGTGTTGGAATAGGCCAGCCCATCA
This sequence comes from Pampusana beccarii, assembly GCA_013399365.1. NCBI lineage: Eukaryota > Metazoa > Chordata > Aves > Columbiformes > Columbidae > Pampusana > Pampusana beccarii. Next base: position 335,105 of record VWYH01005065.1, read on the forward strand.
TTTGAGGAGCCAAGCTCCCCTAGCGCCAGAGAAACACTGGCATAGGCATTCCTATGCCAAATGAGCAGAGTTCTTGGGGAAGGCATTTGGGGGAAGCTTTTGGAGGGGCAGAAGGGAAATACAGCAATTTCATTTCACTTGGAGTCACCATGGCAGCAAATTAATTCTCCTTCCTTCTCCCACCTTGTTTAAAAAGAAAATGGGAAGTAACAATGGCAAGCAAGGCCCTCAGCTAGGGTGAGCAGTAGAAACTCATTTACAGCTGAAAAATATATAGAAAAGTAGTCAGGAAACTATTGAATGATTTGTAAAAGGAGCATGATTTTCTTGTTTGCTGCTCCATTCGCCGTCCTCTATGTTAATCTCTGAGAAGAGAAAAAAGCCTCTTTCTCAGCCAAGAATAATTTACCTGTGTGCTGGCACACAGTTACGAGCAATTTAGAAAACAAAAAAAAAAAAAATCACATTCCAAATTAACATTTAGCTGGTGACATTAGGGTAATTCTTTTTTTCTTTTTTTTTTTT
>VWYH01005065.1:335642-410522 GCA_013399365.1 Pampusana beccarii
TTTTCTTTTTTTTTTTTTTTCCTCACCTTCTCTTTCCCTCCCATTCAGAAGCTAAAAAGCAGGAGCATTCTTGCTCCCTGAATGCACTGGAGGAGCATGCTGCACACAGAGGTGGGGTGTGAGGTGCCCTGAAGGAATAAAAAAGCTGAACTCTGCAAGACGCTTGTGGGTGCTGAGCCCCATGGGTGCATGTCAGGCACATGTCACTAGCACAGGGCATCCTTCCCACTTGCCATGTTGGCACCTCAGGTGGCCCAGTCTGAATGCTTCTGTGGGGAGCTGCAGCTGCGTGTGCAGAGTGTGTGGGACGTGTTTGAACTCAGTCCAACCACCTTGGTCCCTGCGCGTTTCCATTCAGGTGCAGGCATTACCCTGAGATAGTGAAATGCCTGAGACTGGAGTCATCTCTACGGATGTGCAAGACAGGTCTTGAGAGGTACATCTAACACTAGGAGAGGCACACACCAGAGCTAGAAGCTGTAAAGCAGCTCCGGTTCCTGACTCTCTGTGATGAGGTCTCACTATTTGCACCAGTTTTGATATTACGACTCTGATCTTGCAGTGGTGCAGGTATGACTGAGAAATGAGTACCACTAAGCCTTGTCCTTATACCTTTTGAGCCCTGAGGTTTTGCCAGCAGGATTATTAGCTATTTTATGGAGAAGGAGGGTATAACCAGAATTACTCCTCAATATGAACTAACAGTCTTGGATCAGTGGGTGCAAAACTGTTCCTCTCATCCACCTCTGGTATCCCCATAAGCATAACAGTGGCCAAGGAATCATGTGAGCACGTAATTTCCAGCTGCTGATGCAATTGCCTTCCCTCTGGCATTTTCAGCAATGCCATAACTTGTGCATGTTTCTGCAGGCTGTACTGGAGGTATCAGAATTGGTGGATTCTGCAAATCACATTTCAAAATCATCATATGGTCAGGAGGTAGAAAACTCATCTCCCATACTTCACAGCCCTGTGGGGAGATGAAGTTCTATGGGAGTCTCCCAATCAGATGACCACAGCATGTTCTCTGAAGTCAGAGAATCACAGAATGGTCTGTGTTCAAAAGGACCTGTGGAGATCATCTAGTCCAACCCACCTGCTATAGCAGGTACACCTACAGTAGACTGCACAGGAATGTGTCCAGGCAGGTTTTGAATGTCTCCAGAGAAGTAGACTCCACAACCTCTCTGGGCAGCCTGTTCCAGTGCTCTGGCATCCCCAAGGTAAAGAAGTTTTTCCTCATATTCAGACGGAACCTCCTGTGCTTCAGTCTGTGCCTGTTGCCCCTCCTGCTATGGGACAAGGCTGGGTCTGCTGCCACCTCCAGCATCTGTTTGGCTCCTCTGCATCCACAGTCCAACCCAGGGCCCAGCATGTGGCAGAGGGAGTTCGGTCTCAGAAACAGCATGTAGCCCTGGAGTCACAATTTGGCTACATGGCAAGAATGGTATTGCTTGTGCCATCAGTGCTTTCTTGATGATTTGCTGAACTGGGAGAGAAGCGTTCCCCAAAACTCAGCATCTGGTAGGAATGTTTAGGGTAAGTAGGAATAACATACTGATCTCAGGCTTGTAACAGTCTCTTTCTGTTGGGGGAGAAAGCACGTGCTCTGCCGTTGCCAATGCCCAGTGACATGGAACTCAGTGAATCTGGAACAAAGCCAGTCTATTTAGGTAGAAGGGAGCACAGCGCCTGTGTGGGGCAAGGCCAGTCTCAGCTACATCCAAGGGGATACTTGCGTGCAAGTATTAGTAACCGGGAAGGAGTGCTGTCGCCGATAGACCAGATGGTCATCTACCCTTACCCTTGAGTATCTTTTCCAGAAAATCCAATAGGTGAGAGGGGCCTTAGCATGGGGGTGGCAACACCCATACCCTGTCTTGGAAGGGAGATTTCTGATTTGAGGCCTTTGATTTTTGTTTGTTCTGATCTGGCTCTCAGCCAGCCTTGCAGCTGATGGAAATGACAGGGTCAGTCTCATTGTGGCTCACACCCTTTCCACCAGAGAAAGCTCTTGACTTGAGGAGATCCAGAAAGGCTTACTAGTGTATAAAGGTGAAGAGAATGTATTGGGAAGAGTGCAGGTGAAGCAAGGTGCTATGGGGAAAGGAAACTTGATGGAGGGATAGTTCTTTCCAGCACCTAGCATAGAATGGGTCAGCATTTTAGCAGCTGGGAGAAGACACAATTTTCAGGGAAAACCTTCCCTCATTCCTATCCTGTGCAAGCCAGACAGGTGGCAGCAGCAGTTCCCACTCAGAAGATGTATATAGAGGCAGTGTCCTTGGCTTACCCTCATCTGTTCACATGGATGCAGCACAGTTGTTTTTTTCACCAAGGTGGATGCTATGAGCCAGTTGGAAATGACTTGTGCACAGCCAGCAGGACCACCCCAATCTTGTAAATGCCTGCCCTCCTCCACAGTGCCCCTATTGACAGGAATTATTGGAAGGGAGCAGGGGACTTGAGCCTGTTCATTTACTCCATGATAAAGCGCTCATATATGTGCAGGCACTTATTTTCCAACCCTTGCATTCCTGCAGAACATCACTTTAAAATAAATATGTGAATGGCCCTAGAAGTAATCCTTTTGCCTTGTGCATGTTCCCTCTAATCCTTCTTCTTCCTTCTGTTTTAGAGAGCACCTATCCCGGCTTCCCTGGAGCAGTCCACCCCATCATCTATTCTGCTGCCGTACATGCCATGTCTCTCTTCTTTTTTATTTAATTTAATAAAATGAGTGCATGGGTTGATTTGCATATTCATGGATCACTTGATTAATAATTGATGAGAGGGCCTGGGGCAGGTGGTTGAGAATAAAAAACATTTAGCAGAGAGAAGAGTGGAAGGAACAGATCCCTGGCTGGCACATGTCCACAGGGGGAAGAGCTGCTGGGGGCTGGCAGGGAGGGAAGGGGAGAGCGAAAGGCAGAGTAGACACAGTGTTGAATGTCACCAGTGGAATGCAATTTTGTCAATTTGAATAATTAATCGCGTCCTCAGAATCTGTGACATTTCAGTCCCAGGGGCTTTTTTCCTTTGTGGAGCAATTGCCAGGAGTGCAGGGGCAGGAAGGTTCCTCTCCTTGGGACAGGAGGAGATGAGGACAGGGCAGACATTCTGGGGAGTGATTTGATGGGTTTGATGTCTTTGCTAGTAGGAATCTGGAGCATTTAGAGGAACCTGATCTTCAGTATCCTAAAGCCAGGACCCACTCACAGACCCACTGCTGTGCTGTAGCTCTCTAATGTGGCCAAGTGTGGTTGAGCTGTGCTAAAGTGTGAGATGAAGTGTTGTTCGGACTCGGATATCGTGCCACAGAGTGCTGAGTCCCATAACTTCTGTTCCCAGCCTAAATCTGCGCTCTGTAGTCAAAGCCAGCTTCCCCAACTCCTGTGTGTCTGATTTATGGGTGGAGGACTTGGAAGATGCTCCATAATCTGTGGGGGTGGAAAGTGTTTTAAAGACATTTTAATGCCAGGTGCAACTGCTGGTTTCAGATGCTCCTAGGACCTTCCTGGCAGGAGGGATCAACCACGTGAAAGAAAAGAAGGTACAAAAAAGCACTTGGAGTGCAAAAGCTTCTTGGGATCTCGCTTAATGAAGCAGGAATGTTGGCTGCCTTTCTCACCTCACCAAATTCCTACCCTGCCATGCTAGTGTGCCTAATGTAAATACTGCTAGGCTTAGGCTTAATGGACGTCCAGGGTTCGAGGGCAAGGAAGTAAGGTATGGTTTCATGCTTTTTTACAGCAATCTGAATACATATATGTATATTCTGAATACAGACGTCACGTAGCATTCATCCTGGGATTCGTTGTTCCTTTTTTGCAAAACGTGTTGCATTTTGCATGACTTGGGAAAAAGACTGTTTCAGTTTGTTCCCTGGAAATTGTCATCAGTAGCACTCAGTGTTACTGGGAGTAATTAATCTACTGATGCTGACATGGCAGAGGTGGGGAGACCTGGCTAGTGCAGGAATGCTGGCGGAAGCTCCAGTGTTGCTTGCAGTTGAGTAATTAATGGTTTTAGTTTTCAGCTTTTGTTACAAGAGCTGGTGGTGCAGGTACCACCAAGTCGGTAGCTATTTTCCTGATTGTGTCTGCACAAGTAGAGCAGGCTGGTGTAAAGTCTTCTTGCTGTCCCCTCAAATGCTGGGACTTCTCTGAATCCATTTAGGGAAAAAACAAACAAACAAACAAAAAAAAGCACCCAGATTTGTCTGGAGCAATTCTTGCCCAGGACTGGGGGAAACTTGGATCCATAACAGAGTTTTCATCTCCCCGTAGGTGGTTTGGTGGTTTATTTATGAATGATCTTCACAGAAAAAAATGAAAGCAGCCTTTAACAACAACCCAAGTGGGAAGCACTGACCACTCACTTCCATTTAAGTCTAGCTGTCTATTAATAAGTAGTAAGATGATACATTATGGAACAGAGATAAGTAATTAGGCAAATCATAAATGGTTATTATTCAATTATTATACAGCTCTCAATAATACAACTCTTCTCATATTCTTACACTGTTTCCTACTTGAGAAAGACATTGGTTCGTTGCACCCTCTGTGCTCTGGTGCAGCTTTCCCCAGTGCTCCCAGCTAGGAGAGCTGGGATTTAGGTTGGCTCTGAACTCCCTCTGGTTTCCACATCTGCACCTCTACTGAGGCTCTGCTAACTCCAGTGGCCTGATACATCTCTTTGGTATCCTAAGCTACACAGGAATTTCTTACTGCTCTTTTTTCTTGACTATCTTACTTTTATAATGTATTTGTCCTCCATCTGAGGTGCTGCCTTCCCTCCTTGCATGCAGGTAGTCTGAGCACTGTCCCATTCCATTGTTTTGAGGGCACCATCTTGCAGCCTTACCTTTGTATGTAGTAAGGCATGTGGGGTCAGGATCCCCACTGGTATGGAAGGTGCACTGGGAAAGCAAAGTATCATTTCACAAGCTGGCGTTTTGACATTTCAGAGATTTCCCTGACAAGAGCCTTGGCATGCTGTGTTTTTATAAATGTACCAGGAAAAGCTGAAAAGACATGTCCAGTCTTTTGCTTGCTTTGGCTTGTCTAACCATGACAAAAGGGAATAGATGTAATGCGGAACAATCCTGGTATCTTACAGCTCTGCCTTATTGTTTCAAGACTTTCTACATGCTTTGGTGTTTTTATACCTCCTACCCACCTCCCCCTCCCAAAATCCTTCAGGAACATGGAAGGCTGGTTGGAACCAGCATATAAAACACGGAAACTTCTCTAGACTTCACAATCAAATCTTTTGAGCGAGAAAAAAAAAACAAAAAAGAATTGAACATATTTTATGATCATAGTGGGATACCCTCCTGTATATTTTCCATACCTGAGGTAGAAAGATTCTAGTATCAAATATCAAATAAGTAAGAGTCCTTTGAAACTTTTTTTTTGCTTAATAGAAAAGATATTGGGGGGGAGGTCCTGGGTTTAATTTTAACTTTTGTTCAGAAGTTTAGGTCAATACTTATTTTAACAAGACTTTCACTCTTCTATTAATTGGGAGCCCCTGATCTAAGAGAATTGACTGCAAAAGCAAATAGAAAAAAGAGCATCTGAGATGAGTGTAGCTAGGTATCTTTATTCTGTCTTCGTGTACCTGCAGTAGTAATTTCAAAGCAAATGTTCGTATCCAAACAAACTTGAATGGAACATGTGACAGGTGCTGGGCACTTGCACAGTCCTGTGAGTTCTGTAGATGTCTCTCTGCAGCAGAGGTTTTTTTACCCTTGCTTTTGTAAGACTTGAAATTCGTTCCTCGATACCAAGCCAGGCACATCACTTACTTTAGCTAGATAAATTTTCTTCTTTTGCAGAGAGTAGTTCAGTCTTCCTCAGTCTCTCTAGTACTTTTGCCCCTATTATCACTGTGTCTAATCACAACTGTTGAGATGATTATCTGCCTAGGTCCCTGGAGGAAAGGAAGTGTTATTCTTCCCATTTCACAGAAGGGGAGCGAGAGACACCTCACTACTGTGTGACTAATGCAAGGTCCTGAGGGAATTAATTGAAAGCAGTGTCTAGGGAAAACTGCGGAGAACTTGGGTTTGGTACCGAGTGCTGCTTTACCGACTGGCTGATTTCGTAACATGAATCCCGCTCCATGGGATCTCATCTGAGATTCATCAGTTTGTTTCCTATTTGCAAGCTGGTGGTAATCATCAGCCTCTGCTGGCCTAGTCCATGATTTAACATAAGTGCATCTTAGCAATGTTGCTGATTTGGTTGGCTGGAGATTTTCCACATCTGGATAATTTTAGTCAGAGTCAACCTTTTTCCAACTTCCTTGATTTTTATTCATGTCTGAGACTTTGGCCCGTGGTTGCGAAAGGAAACCCTGTACCCAGAATCCAGCTCTGTAAACAAGTTTCTGCAAAATCTGAAGGCAGAGGTGGTGGCTTGTAGTTCAGGCCTGTTTCATTGCTAACCTCTCTTTGCTATGTAGTTAACCTAAACAGCAATTGTAGGCATATTGTACCTGTCTTACAACTGTCCTGCTGGTACCATGCACAATTAATATGACACCCGGGAATGTAATACAAGCTTCATGTCACAGAATTCAATTCATTTAGCCCTTTTCTTCCCTGGCTATATCTTGGCTAAGGTCAGTGAATTTGCACTGAAATTTCGTTTGTCTCTCTGTGCACATACTGCACATTACCACAAGATCCCAATTAACAATGTCAGACACATTTTTCTCCTTTTCTTCTAATATGAGAAGAAAACGCACAATAAGCTGATTTCTTCACAATGCTTTTCAGCACATAGGCCTTGGCGCAACCTAGGGAATAGCCCTCTATTGCAAAAAATAATAGCTCTAAAGTCTTTGCCCAACTGTTAACTAAAATTTGTATAGCATGGTGGATAAATCATCTGCTTAGTACGTCTGAAGCATTATGTTCCAATCCTGTTAAAGTTGTAGTTATTCAATATTTCAATTAACTATTTTCTGCTGATATGATTATATATTAATTAAATCTTGCTAATATTTCCAAAGCCATGATAGAGGAATATATTTGATCAGATATTTCTTTTCATGTGTATGAAAGGCCTGCTAGGGAGAGAGCTGCCGAACTGTAAAGAGATATGCTATCTCTAAACAGAAATTACTTTAAGGAAAGGGCTGGCTGTGGGAGATGCTTGCAAACATCTCACTCTGTTGTGTGATCCTGTTTTTTTTCCACCATGCAAGCACAGTTGGGCCTCAGCAGAGGCAAAATTGTAAGAAAAGCCAGAATCGCAAAGAAGTGGTGATACAGCAGGTTGCACTTCTTTTTAGCTGGTCCTGTAATTATATTCCTGTGTAGCAAAAGGATTTCATAGGTGTTGGGAACATTTTCCCATACAGACCCATTTAAAACCATAAATTTTTATTCCTGTGATGCTTTCAGTAAATACAGGTTACATTAAGTCACCAGGCTTTCCAAGGTCTGAACAAGGCAATTGAATTTTCATGGTGCAAAGCTGAATTCTCTCTGTGTTTTCTGTTGGAGGACGATCCTCCTCTCCAGCCCGTCTCCTGTGCTCTTTAAGGGCACTCTTGCGTCTCTCTGAGTCTGAGTGAAGTGGGTCCCATTTCCATATTTTGAAACCAGGTTTTCTGCAAATCGTAGGCAATCAAGCTTTGCCTTGTTGAGCAGTGTAGGACAGAATTGTGGCTAACTCAGCCTCTGCTTTTTCCTTGTGCCATAGCCTGTGAAGCCTTCCAGGACTGGGGTAGCTTGGTCTTAATTCTGCCTTATTTCATTTGACACCGTGCAAGCAGCTCACTTGTGTGTAGCCAGACTGCTTTAATCACCTGCTCTTTCCATACTTTGCTTATTGCCTCCATGCAGTGGTTTGGATCCACCCCATGAGTCCCATGGGTAGCTGCTATATGAAATCACAAGCTTCTCCTTTTATTTTTTTTTTTTTTTTTTTTTTTTTTTTTTTTTTTTTTTTTTTTTTTTGTTTTTTTTTTTTTTTTTTTCTTTTTTTTTTTTTTTTTTTTTTTTTTTTTTTTTTTTTTTTTTTTTTTTTTTTTTTCTTGCCATCCCCTGCCTCACACCGTGGTCCTAATCAGTTGCGGGGTGCCCAGAAGCAGAGGGAGCTGTGCTGCCAGCTCTAATGGATGGGCTGGAGCCCCTGAGGTTCAGGAGGTGCAATGCTGACTGACAGGAGGCCACCTCGGTGGTACTGAGAGCTAGTCCCTGCATTGTCTGCTAGGGTAAGTGATGGTAGAGAGCTGTGATCCTGTGTTTGGGGTGGGGAGGGGGGCAGGCAGTGCTTCCTGACAGGCACAGGCATTGCTGCATGACCTGCCATTTGCTTTCAGTCATTCGGATGCAGAGGTGCAGTCTGCAGTGTCACTGCTGAGTGAAGAAAAACACTGTGGCTTTTTTAATCAAACCCTTTAGGGACCTGGTTTTTTCCCTCTGTTTGTCCTGTCTCTCTAGTCTCTTTTCTTGTCTCTCTCTTTTCTTCCTGTTTCCTTTGCTCTCTTTTTATCTTCCTCCTCCTGGTCTTCTCCTTCCTTTTCCTCCCTCCTCATTTGCCCTCTTGATGAGTGGAAGGTAGAATTTCCATTTTCAGATCAGGTCGATTTGGCCCATCTGTCCTTCCCTGTGTTGCACAGGCCCACAGCAGCTCACGCTGCAGCCCATCTTGCATGCTTCAGAGGAGAACATGTGCATCTGCCTAATTGTACAACACTGTACAAGAATGGGGAAAGCATTTCTTTCCTTCCCATTCCAGACCCTGATGCCCTGAATTCCCCTTCACATTTGTTCAGCATAGCTTTCAATGTTGTTATTTCTCCTGAAATTACCCAGTCGCGGTATCTGAGTTGACAGCCTCCCGCAGCTGTGGATCCCACAGGTTCTCCATCACAGCAGGAAGGAGAGAGTTGCCTTTTCTTACAAATTGACTGCCTCCTAATTTAATCACCTCTCGGCCCTCTTAGGTTCCATGCCTGCACTTCTGTTGATGGCCATAGTCTGCCCACTGTGTGGTTCATCTCTGAATCAGATATGGTTATACCTCTTCAGAAGAGCTGCCTTCATGAAGGTCTTGCCTTCCTTGGGTTCTTGCCCTATTTAGCACCCTGTGCATTCAATACCATAGACAGGTATCCTAGCACAGGCTCTGGACTTGCCGTCTGTAGTTGAGCTCTGCCCCAAATTTCCAGTGTGATCTTACGTGCAGCAATGAATCTTTCATGACTTGTTTTCCCACCTGTGAAGTGGGGAGTTACGTTTTGTTCTTTTTCCCCTTCCTGGCAGTTTTACACCTCTAAGATACTCCTGTTTCAGATGGGCTGTACCTGACCATGTATAGGTGAATTGCAACAAGGAGCTCTTACTAGAAGTCTCCTGGGTGCTAATAGAAGAGGAAAAATAAATTTTATCTGCATTTTTCATGCACCAGGGCTAGTAAAACCTCCACCCCGAGGTCCTCTAAAAGGAAATGCCAGCATCCAACAAGTGCTGGATGCAGATCAGCAGAAGACATTTCGTGTCTCTATAAGGAGGTTGGCTACTTCAGTGCCAAAGCAATCCCCCTTCTTTGGAGGGCATCGACTACCAGCCCTGCTTCCTTTCTAAGGTTCACTGGACCTGGCTTCTTATGTCTTTCTTTCATGACTTGATGGAAGAGAGGTTTTTATTAAACAATAACTTGTGTTAGTTAGTTTGTAGCATTGGGCCAATAATGGGTTGTTTGGTTTGTTGGTTTTTGTTTTGTTCTTTTTTTCATATATTTTTTTTTAAACTTTCTCTTCCTGTTACCCTGACAAAGTAACAATTCAGATGACATGAGTTTTAGAATGAGATTTTTAATCAGGTAGTCTTGCTTATGCTACCCATTTTCAGGAGATATTGTGTAGACTTAACCCAAATGCAGCAATGTCGTGTATGGATATGGCCCTGAAGTCATGCTGAACCTGACTAAAATCAGAGGCTTTGTAACAGGGAACTATTTTTAGGTAGTACGTAGATGAACCCAATAGTAACAACCCAGGTTATGTTTTAGAATCTCAGTTCCCTGCCTTTTCTTTTTTAAATCACTTTATTTGCTGAATTGGACATTTCATTTATCCATGTCTTGGATCTTGAATTATCCCCAGAGGTATAGGTTGGTGCTCAGCACCCCAGGCTCCAGCCCATCTTATTTTACAGTGCAGCTGTGTTTGAAGTTTACCCCTGCTGCTTACCTCTCCCCAAGCTATTCACCTTCTGAGCAAATACATGCTAAAGATGGAGTTGCAAAGTCCCACTTGCACAGCTGGATGCTGAGTACTGGATAGATAGGTGAGGCTGGGATCCTTCATCTTGTAGCCCCAGCAACTGCCAGTCAAGCATTTGGACTGAAGCTATAAGGAAAACCATTTAGCTGTTTAGGAATAAGGAGTTCAGTTTCTGAGGGGCTGATTTGAATATTGCCGTGCATAAGTGCCAAGTGACATGGCTGATTGATGCATGATTGGATATGTTCCTCTGATCTAAGATCGTGACCTCCAGCTGGGTTGCTGAGTCACATTCTGAGGTGACCATAGCATTTTCTGAAAATTTAAATTCCTTTTGTATATGAAAATAAATTTTGTCCTTCCTGGGGCTGAGAGAAACCTTCTGAATGTAAACAGCTGCAGTAGTTAGTATTGCTGAATATATAGTACCGGGCAATGCATAGTTCATGAAAATTTCATTGAGAGGGTATGAATTTTGCTGTCTTCAATATGAAATACGTAACCAAAAAAAGGGACGCATTGGACCCAAGAGCCAAATTTAGCCATGTATGAGGCAATGAAAATAAATCAGACTTTATAGCATTTTTATTCTTTTGTCTTAAATGGAGCAGTGGATTCTGAGGTGTGAAGTCACAGACGCAAACAAAACAGGGTTGAAAAAAACTAAGAACTTTAGACCAGGACGCTATGATGATGGCCGTGTCCTGTGTCTGCGATTAGAATTCAGAATGACGTGCAAGAGTGGAATCTTCAGGCTGGGAGATCGTGGGGTGCTGCAGGGCAGAGGAGGGGAGTGTTGGGGGTGCTTTGTTGTAAATTTAGTCCTTTTATGAAAAGCAGTAATTATTTTCATGCATAGAAACTTCAGTGATACATGTTTTCTAACACTTCCATGGGAACTTCCTGAAATGGTTCTTTGTGAAAGAACAACAATTAAATTATGCATTTTTGAAGCTCTGGAGAAAATAGTGATTTTTCTCATACCTTTTAAACATGCAGAAACAGAAAATAACCATGCAGGTGTGACACCATGCAGGAACAATCATCTGACCTCGAGCGTCAAAGATTGCCATTATCTTATTTTACTACTTTAGATTGAAACTTTTGAAGATGGTCTGAGTGAGGAGAGTAATGGAGAGATGTGCTCCTTGGGACTTGGTGGCAAGGAAGAACTTAATATACTTCAGTCCCTTAGGGATCAATCAAAGCCTGTTGCCGGTACTTACCTGTTGGGCATGTGGGATGTTTGATCAGTCCGAGAACAGGGTGGCAAGAACTGGTGAACCAGAACATTCCATTGATTCTGTTAACATCTGATGTTAGCTTGGCATTTGATATATTCAAGTCTGTCATTTACAGGGAGTGTTGGGGGTGGGAGAGGGAAGTTGAATGACTCAAGAAGTTATCTGAATTAAAAACAAGAGCAAATATGAAAGCCAACCGCAGTCATTAAAAATGAATTTCCGGGAAGGCTAGGCAAAGGGAGATTAAAAAATATTATGATTTCTGTCACGACTGCATTTAAACAGGGCCATTAAAGATGCTATTGTCTGGCACAGCTGTTTTAGAACAATTATCTGTTTGACAACAGGCAGAAGGATAAGCTGGCTACTGCCCCTTTTCCCCAAGATGCTGTACAGAGGCACACGCAAGTCTGTATGTGCCCCAGCACTCCCTCCCAGCTCACCCTCACATGAAAAAAATCCTGACCATCTTCACCGAGAGGCAAAGAAGCCCTAAATCTCATCCCTGAGCCTCCTCGTTGAATTGCTGAATGAAGCACATGCTACAAGGAGCCTTGTTGCTCTGTCATGATTTTTCTTCCTTCTCTGCTTGAGCTTCGTGCCACATAAGTCTGGCAAGATCACAAGTGTGGGTTTGGCACATAGCTGTGTGTGTTTTAACACCTACCTCCGCAGCCACACTTCACTTTCTTATAGTTGCCTTCTGCTTTGCTCTTTCTCATTGTGTATTAGGCTGTTGCTTTGAGCTGAGGAAATCTGAGGAAAATATACTCCTGGAAAAAAAAAAATAAGTGACAAATTTTGGGAAAATTTTTGCCTTTGTGTCCCCATTGCTGTTTCTGGCCATGCTCCCTATATATAGTTCTAGTTCCAGTCTTTACCTCTCCAGCTTCGGTTCCCAAGGATGGCCAGGAGGCTTCCCAGAAAAACAATGTAGTTGCAGGTTTTTAAAAATATAATTCAGTTTTGTGTGGAGTCTGAGTAAGCGGAGCCTCTCGGGACTGGTTACTTGCACCCTACTGACACCAGGAAAGTTCCTGTCACTTTGCATATCCAGAAGATAGTGGAGGTTTGGGAATGTTTTTCTTCCCCCTTCACTTCCAATAGTCCATCTTGAGACCTGGAAGCCAAAATGGCTTCTTCATGAATCATATGTACCCAGAAGGAAAGATGCAGCAAAAAAAAGATCTTAGTTAAAAAATAGCCTGTCTTTTAGCTTTGCTAAAAGGTAGTGGATGGTCATGTTAATTACTCTGCTGAGTAGGTGGGGTGGATACAGAGAGAAACGAACTCTGAGAAAAGGTATTTTACAGCTTTCACACTTTTCAGAGAAGGCTTTTGTGGTTGAACTTCTCTAAGCAATCCCAGTCAACTAAGTTGGGGAATAACAGTAATCTATTTCTTAAGGTAAACAAGAAGTTCATGATTTGGTTTTTGTTTTCTACCCAAGATTACTTCAATAACAGGCCCAGGTCTGCAAATGTTCAATCTTGTGTATTGTGTGCTGATTTCAGAGCCCAGACTCATTCTGGGAGGAAACACTGCAATTTTCCCTGAAGGCTTTCTCTTTGCTGTCCTCATTCTGGCCTGTCAGAGGGAGGATCTCTTTTCTCTCCTACAGACTGTGTTGCCTGGGAGGGGGACCTGCCCACTCCCAATTTTCCTCTCCCATCCCACCCCCTCCCGCAGCACTAGGGTGAAGCAAACAGGGCTGCGGTGATTATTTGGAGCTGTGCTTTTTGCCTGTGCTCTTACGCAGTGTTACAGCACAGCTGGGATGCTCTACTTCATGTCATCAAAGGTAGTGGGTTATTTCTGAATATTTTTGTATGTGCATCGTGTACAGGACAGTTTCTAAAATCTTCCACAGTGTTAAGCCTGTTATGTTTAATAAAGCTGTGTTTCAATGTGAGTCTTGCCAAGAGGTCGCTAGCCACGCTGGCTGTTTGGTCATGGGTACCGCTCTGCTTTAAGCAGTGGTTGCCTGGCAGCTAGGAGGGGAATTTATCCATTGCCAGAGTTTGTGCCATTGACACTTGTGTTAAATCAATCTCTCTGCTAGCAGCTGACAGTATGGAGCCCCTGACACATGGCTCTGCTCCTAATTCCACTTACTAGAAAGCAGTAGCGATGCACACTAGCCAGCCAGTTACTGACTGCAACCATTGCAGCAGCTGATTGTCATTCCTTCCCTTTCACTTCGGATTTCTCCACTGCTGCTTGCTGCCTCTTTTCCTATCAACTCGGATGACCTGATGGCCACAAAATCACGTCCTGTTAATGTCTAATGAGCAGTTTGTAATGGTTATGGAGATGCAGCATCCCATCCGGGCTAGACATTGAAAGGCAGTAAATAAATATTGCTCTCCGTGCTTCTGTCAGTACTCATCATGCTGTAGGCTTTGCTCTACTTTCTGTAGCTGCTGGCACACGTATCATGTTAGTCCTGTCTCTTGGTTAATGCATAGGAAGGAGGAGAGGGTCACCTTGGCTGTACAAAGTTAAAGCACGAAACTTGCATCTCCCTGTGCCTCGTGGGGCAACCGGGGTGTGATGTGTCCTTGCAATGTAAAGCTGTTTGTAGGGTGGGTTTTTCTGCATATAGAACTTGTTTAAGGATCTCTTTCTCCTCGCCTTTGAAAGGTTTGCACTTGGCTATCTCCTTCACTTCATTTAAGCATGTGTTCCCCTGGCCCCTGCATAGGACCTTGTTAAAATTCCACCTCTTCTCACCTGGAACTACTGAGCAGCATTGGCCTGGGAATATAGTGTTAGAAATCTTTACTGCAAAATAAGAAAAATATATTCAAGTGCAGAGAAACATTACTAATTTTTCGAGCTCTCTATAAGCATCTCACCATGAGGTTCAAGTTTCCTTCTCACATCAGCTTTCACCTTTGTTGAGCTTTTATAGGCAAGGGATGTGGACAGTGGAGAGAGACATTACAAGGTAGTAAGTGTACAAAATCTACTGCAAATGATAATGAAGGGTTGATTCAGAGATGCGCCATCAGGTAAGAGATGAGGAGAATGACTTTCTCCCCCAGGCAGATCTGGGAGCTTGTCTTATGCCCCTGTTATTGGTCATGTGCACATTCCCAGGAGAGTGCCTTGAGGTTTACCCCACCTCGGTTGGGAAGCCTCGATCAAACCTCAGGACACTCAGCCCTGAGGCTTGCAGGCAGTCCTTTTACAACCTCCCAGCTACCTGTTGTGTCTGGTATAAGCCTCTGCAAAGTTAAAAGCAATATTAGGCTGAGATGACTCATTTTTGTAATAGAGATGGATGAGTTTTCAAATATGCATGTTTACTCCTTGCCCTACTCGTGAGCGTCTGTGGGCACAGCTATTCATCCACCTGCACAAACGTTTATGGTGCGTGCCCTCCCCTGACCTGTGCAGAGGCACACGCCATTTGCTTTTCTCTTGGCTGTTCAGGGAAGCACCTCCAAATAATCCCAGACACATTGCTCAACCAGATGGAACAGCTGCCTGGTCTGTAGCACCCTCACCTGGTGCAGGTGTGGCTGTCCCTGTTAATATCCATTCCTCTACGAAATACAGACAACTTTCCACGGATACATATCCCCAAAAGCAATCCAGCCCTAGTTCTGAGTGTCATGTCATAGCCGTGAATCCAAAGCAGCACCGCCACTTGCTTGAAGCATTGCAGTATCCCACCTCCTGACCTGCAATTAGAGCCATTTGTGTTTCTATGCAGAGAGGTGTCCAGTGGCTCTTTGGATCACCTGAACTTTTGGTGTCAAAATGTCTTGACATCTCTAAAGCAGATGGGATCCTGCTTGTCCTCTTGGAGAAGTCCTATAAAACAAGCTTGTCAAAATCTAGCAAAGCCAAATCCTTGTACTTGGTGGACCTTGGCAAAGATTTCTGTGATCTGGCCATGTATGTCTGTAAAGCTGCTGAATCACCCAAACAAGCTGAACTTTTACATGTATTTATGTACACGTATGTACATATATGTACATATACATAGAATTACTTATCTATATATAGCAAATTCTGTGTTTTCTTTCTTTCTCACCTTGCAGTAGTTATTGTTCTTCCAAATTGCCACTTTTGATAGTTTCCCTCATTGTCCACTCCATTTCTAACCCACTGCATCCCCTACATCTTCAGACAACTTACTGAGCAAAGTTCGCGCTGCCAGACCATTTGGTGATTTGCTTGGGATGGCTAGGGAACAGGCCGAGACCCTGTGTCTCATCTCACCTACATGGGTTTATCTGATGAGGGAACACAAGGTTTCAGAAGGGAAAGGCTGCCCTGTACTCCCTGTCCTGTATGGATTCCCCAGGTTGTGCTTTGCTCTCTACCCCTCATGCGCTGAACAGGAAGACGTACAGCACTTGCAAATGTATTTTGAGATGCCTGATTGTTTCAAGCAGCTTGTGACTCTGAAAACAGCTTTATTTAAATACTGCATGCAAGCTGGTGTTTCAAAATAAGAGCATAATTAAGGCAAGGAGGAAGGGAGGGAGGATATCAAATATTCATGTACTTCAAAGAAAATACAGTTTCTTAGGTGTCCTGTGGCTACAGACTACTCAGGGAGCAAAATATGCCACGGCAGTTCAGTGAACTTGGTGCGCAGGCACCTTTCAGAGGTTGGCCCAGCAACTGTGATGGTATTTGGGATTGGGCAGGGGAATGCAGGGAAAAATGAGGAACAAAGCAGGAAGGCAGAAAAATGTCAGCAGGAGCGCTATTTGGCTTCCTGAACACACAGTTTGGGGAGGGTTATGCATGTTTTCGGGGAGGGAAGCACGGAGAAAATACTTGGAGAAGATGAAATATTTTTGTTTCTCATTTTATAGTAACAGTGTTGACTTAGAAAATTTCCTTTAAAAAAAAAAAAAAAAAGGATGTTTGGAAAGAAAAGGCAGTTTTTTTCAAATAAAATCTTTCAACCAATCTGAAAAGATTGTTTTTCTTAAAAAAAAAATAAAAATATTCAAACAGGCAAAAGATTAAATGATAGGTCAGAGTCTTCCTGGAAAGAAATATTTTCAATTTATCATTCTGACCAGTGGACAGAAAAATTGTCTGGTGCTGAAGAGAAGGGTGTGTCAGAGGCAGACAAGAAAAGGAAAGGAAAAAAATATGGTTGAGATTGAGAGAACGGCTGAAGCTGGTGATACCCAGGCAAGAAAAGAAGTGTGTGGGGGGGTGGTGTCAGAAACTCTCATCACTCTTGCAGTGCTGCTGGGGTGTGTGAACGAGACCTGGACCTTCAGGAGAAAAGGAGGTTGGTGATCGTGCCAGTGCTGCCAGCCCTGGGAACGGTGTGCAGAGGGGCAGCACGGCGTGGGCTCACTTGGCTGCTTGGCTTTGATGAATGACACACTGCTTAGCCCCTGGCCTCAGGCACCAGCCGCGTTGCTGGGGGCACCTGTGCCTGTGAGTGCCGGAGCAGGAGATTGAGCAATAATTGGTTGGCCACGGCGGTCTCCGTGCCCACTGATCTGTGGGGAACGGAGCCATCCAAGAGGCACAGCCAGATGGTGAGTTGTAATGTGCCTGTATTTATAGATGTCTTCATTAGGTGACATCCGCATGAGAGATGAAGGGTCTGTGTCTTGCAGGGCTTGTTAAGGATCAGCACAGCATGGTGATGAAGACTGGCTTTGAATTAAGGGAGTGGAGCATAGGCATGGGGATACAGTACTTCTTACAATGCAGTTTGAGGAGACATGCAAGGTGAAAGCAGAAAACACAGTAAGAAAAAGAAGAAAAGGTCAAGGTTGGGGGTGAAGCCAAGCTGAAACAAGCTGCAACTTTCTCCACGCATCCAACACTACCTTCGGTCCATTTTCTGTCTCCCTATTCTGCTCCCAGGACACCTGTGCTATCCAAACTTGTGCTAGCACCATGCTCACCACCCTGTCCTGCTCTCACTGCCGTTCCCTGGACTCAAAGCCCTGTGCTGCCTCTGGCTGCTTCTTAGCGTGTCCCGCTTCCAGTCTGTGCGTGCACAGACACATACATGTGCGTGTGAAAGCCCAATGGCTACTGGCTCCAGGATATCTGACCTATGTAAGAAACCTGGCTGCTGAGGGCACTGGAGGGATGTTCTGCTTGGGGGGAGAGAGTTGAGAACAAGAATGCTTGCTCCATCCTTGCTTGTATTCTTGTGTGTGCCATCACTCCGCTGCAGCTCCTTCCCTGCTCTTTCCCCCAGCTTGTACCTCACGTTCACTCTGCAAAATCCTCTACTCATCACTTCCTGGAAGAAGTGTGTGCAAGGTGACAATTTTGGCATGCAAATTGTTGTTATTGCCAAGGCCATCTTTCTCTAGCCTAGTATTTCCATCTGTTTAGTGCGGCTCTTATTATTATAGAAGTAGGAATCATTCTCTCTGCCCTTATTCACTGTTTTCATTTCTGAGTCAGATACTCTTCTAATGTGAGTGTATTTCCAGACCATCATCGTATATGTTAAAACCAAGCACACATGGAGGCTTTTGAACCTAATTTTCTATAGACAGATCTTGTCCAGAAAAGGCAACTGTATAGACAAAGCCATCTTCAAAGGATTATGAGCTAACTCAAGTGAATGGGGCATTTTGGATAATCATGGTCAGATCACAAAAACCCAGAGCGGAGCACTCGTAAAATAGGTGGAAGGGCTGCTAGGCAGGATTTTATGAGAGCTGGTCTGACACTTAAGCAATGCAGGTTAGGTAGGTTAGAGGGGCACCTCGGGAGCCAGCAAGTCCTGCAGAGTTCATCTGCCTCTGGCAGCCTCAGTAAAGAATTGCCTTTCAGCTGATTAGATCTCTCAGACCACTTTTCGTTTCCAAAAGACATTATTACATGTCTATGGAGTTTTTTGCACTTACACTAAGCCTGAGTTTGTGTTAGCAGCCCTTGAAAGTTGTTTCTGAGGAAAGAACAGGTAGATTTACAGCAGGGCAACTGGAGAGGCTGATTTTGGCTTGGCTCTTGACTGCAAGTAGGTTTTGCCCTGACCTTGCTTGGGTCCAACAGCACATTATGCCTTTTTTCTGCCTGTTTTTCTTACTGTTCTCTGTGTGTCTTGGATGGCTGCCAAAAATATAAGCATACTGCAATTCTGCTAACATGATGGCTCATCTGGAAGGTGGCGCACAACTTGCTATGTTAGAAGTATCCAACAGACTGACATTACTCCTGGTCTGATATATGACTGTACTGTAGTCTTGGGAGAGGTCGCTGTGTAGTATGGACTGACCTGAGCAAGCTAGCAAGCTGCTAGCAAGCAGCTGATGTGAATATCTCTAAGCTATAGTCAGATGTGGGTGATGGTGCTACAGAGAAGGCTCTTGACCGAAAGAGCTGCCTGGTCCTGGAACTCGTGCAGTGGGAAGCCTGGATTAGTCTTGGAGTCACAGGTGGTGGTCAGGGAAGAAGCAGAAGAAAACTGTACCCTTCCCACTTGTGGGGGATGGAACTGGGGATTGAATATAGTTGATCTAGCAGTGCCACTTTTATTTTTTTTATTAACGAAGAGCCTTGTTATCTCTCTGTAGTCTAAGGGCTCCCTTTCCCAGCTGCTGGCCAAAGCAGTCAAGAATCTTGTGGTCTTCCTCAGCCCCCTTGCAGAGGAGAGATTCTACAAGCACACTTAAAAATCCTGAGATTTCTCTGTCTGTACTAGAAGCAAAGGCCCTGTGTAGTAACCTGAAATGCAGAGATAAAATCCCTCTCTGTGCTGAACTGTGGCAGAGCCACAAGGTGCTAAGATGGATTTAAACAGGTCAGTGCTGGGTTCTGAGAATATTTAATAATAATTGCAGGTCTGTTGCACGCTAAGATAATACATTTCCAGTGAAGGTTGATTGAATGCAGGGGCTCAAAAAGGCAGAGCTCTTCTCTTTCCCAGCCTCCTCCTTTGCACTGGCCGGAGGAGTGTTGCAGTACTGTTTTCCACTTATATTTGAAGCATCAGCACCGTCTGCTGCTGCAGACTAGAAATTGTAAAGTGGGACCAATTTCTGGTCACTTGTTAAGAGAAGCTCATTGATTTAATTGTGCAATCCCATAAATGCCAATAGTTTCTCTCTTCTAGGACCCGTAGATGCGTTCCGTGTTAGTTGCTGCAGTCCTGCTAATGAAGTGGTATTAAACTTGTACCTGCGTGTAGGTGCATTGACCTAGATTTATCAAGCTGTTACACTTAATGGTTAAATTGCACTTGATTGGCCCAGTGGTCTGATCTGGTCTGGCAAATACAATATTCTCTACAAGGCTCCTAAGAGGAATTCCCTAGCTGATCACACATTTCTTTGCACCATTATAGATCGTCCCCTATCCATTTCTTCTCACTCGTTTCTGCTTATTATCTAGGGAAGTTATTCGCAGCAGCTTGTTCACAGGAACGTGTGAAATTAGCTTGTTCCTCTCTGTTCTAAGTCTCCACTATGAAAAGAACAAATATTTAATTTTTTTTTCCCCCTTTTCCGGAAATAGCTTTTTGTATACGAGACTATTAGTGGTGGGTGGGTTGTTTTATTGGTTTTGGTTTGTTTGTTTCTTTATTTTTTAATTTTTTTTTGTCTCCCCCAATTTTCTGCTAGAGAGAAGAGCAGTTGGGAGTTTTCCACTGAAACAGGTTCTCGTTAGCAGATAACACTGCTGAACTCAAAACCCTCTGAAGAAACTTACTGGTTACAGCAAACTTACGATCCTCTACCGTGCAGAAACCAGCTCACAGGGCAAGCTGTTCAGAAACACGTTTTTGCAAGAATCCTGGTCTCCAAGGACACTGCTCACAATAGTTTTAACTGATGTGAATCAGGGCTAGTGAATTCCCATTCTTGCCCAGAGGAGGGTTTGAGAACGGAGCAGGTAAGACCATGCGGATTGACAGGGCGAAGGTGATGCTGCAGCAGCAGTAAACATATAGTTGAACTGCAGCCTGAAGCAGCCTTGCTGTGTGCTCGTGTGCCATATCCTTCTCACTCAGCAGCAAATTTCCCAAATTCCTCAGCAGGAAATTTCTGCAAAATTCCTACAGCAGAGATGCCCACAGAGGAAAAATCCTTCAGGTTTACCCAGTTTGGTTAAGTCTGTGCTTGTGTTTGTTTTTTCTCTAAAGAATTAAACAGTTGTGCACCCTTGAGGGCAAACTCTAAGTGATAAACCCTGCTTCATTGTTGGTGTGACCATGGATATCATCTAGCATCCATTTTTTCAAAAGCCCTCACAATCCTGTGTTAATGTTTATAAATCCTTTACACAGATGTGAGGTTCTGCTTATGGAGCACGAGAATGTTACGCTATCCCTAGGGACACAGCACAGCGACTGGTCAGGATTTGCTCATGTACAAAGATAACTTGTGTAATGCTACATTCCCCCTTGCCAGTTTGGGGACAAAAGTTACATACAACTCTCAGTAGCAGAAGAACTTGCCTCTAGCACCTGAACTAAGGCAGCAGCTGTTTTGATTTGGAGCAACAGGCTACTATCTGCCATGTAGACTGGACACAAAAGAGTTATTTTGGATTTAGCCAGGCTCCAAAATGTAAAATGCAGCGTAAGTAGCTGATCTGCTCCTCTAGTCTAGATAAGACAAGTGTATCCAGCAGTGTATTCTGTATGTAACTTGGATAAGATTTTAAAGCAAAACACTTTTTTGTGATCCGTTTGAGACAAGTTTTGTGGGGCTCGTCCATCCTCCTGTTGCCAAAGTTCACCTGCAGCTGTCCATCAACTGACTCGGTTAATACGGTTTATGTCACTGTGATTTTCCTCCCAGGCTGGCCTGCTAACCCCTGGTCAGATTGGCCCCAGCCCCTGGGACCTCTGAAGGACCAAAGCTGTTGCTATAAACAGCCCTTTTGCTTCATAGGTGCAGACTCAAGCATGAAGCTCAAGTTCAGGGTACCCACCTGTAGGTCAGGCAAAGCAGGCTGACAGGTACTACCAGCATTGCGCAGGGCTTTTGGCATATGGCAAGTGGTGAGAGCCTGGGGCTTGTGGGCCTTTACCCAAAATTGGTCTCATCAGATTTTAAAGGAAAAATTCCACAGCTGAATGGGGATAGAAAGTTGACACGTTTCGGTACCAATATACTCTGTGTCATCCTCTGTTTTTTATTTCTTATCGGCTATAGGCAGGATATATGCCAATTTTCTTACATACAGAGATGCTCAGATATTTTTCAAACCAGCTGGATGTGACTGAGAAAAAAACTCCAAAACTATGGATCTATTTTAAAATCTGTGAGATTCTGTTTTAAAATAAGGGAAGAAGTGGAAAGTTGAGGCAGAGAGAATCAAATATTTATGTGCTTCAAAAGCAAAGCAATATAATTTCAGTGACACTGTTGCTAAACGACTGTTCATCCCCCATCTTGACTGACAGATAAAACAGGTTTGTGTCATTTTGAAGTGGCTCCTCATCCATGTAACTTCTCCTTTGCAGTCAGGGCTGTGGCAGCTCCCTTCAGAGGCCTCCGTGGGGAAGGAGGGAGGAAGATTACAGGGACACAAAAGCATCAGCCATTAATTCAATTGTTTCTTTTGCTTGTTCTGCTGTTGTCTCTGATGGTATTTGTTATATATTCTGCTGCTGGTACAACTATGTATGAGTTCTGTTAGCTCAGTTCAAAGAAATCCAGATTCTAGTTGCTTACAAACAGGGAGATGGTAGGGAGCCTTAAGAAGGTGGGAACATGGGGTCTATAATGTAAACATTAGTTTGTGATAGTCCTTTTCAAGTTGTTTGCTGCGCTGTAATCCTGGAAACACTCACAGCGGTCGATTTACCTGGGTGCGAGGTAGCAGCCCCGCAGGGACTCTGGCTAATGCATTTGGGTCTGCATCCTGATCGCAGCGTAATGTTGTGCTGAAAGGAGACAGGGATGGGGGGAAAAAGGCGATTGTCTCTGTGGGGCTTCACTCCCAGGAGCCCATTATCAGTCCAGGAAGTTTGGAGAAACATTTACTATAACAACCTCCTTGTTCTCCGCAGAAACTGTCAGCTGAGGGGATGCATTGATTTACGGGCAATACACTTAAGCATTTCCACAGGAGCTTTGTTGGGCCTCTGCCTATAGAAATGGATTGGGTTGGAACAATCCCAGCAGTGGCTGGGCATGTGCATGGCTTGGAGTGTCAAAAAAGGAAAAAGGAGGAGAGTAAATTAGGCTGGGGGGAGTAGCTAATCATATTTGATAAATACTTGAAAATATAATGAAGTCGAAAGACCAGGACCTCATCCTGGGCATTTGAGGAGAAGGTAGTCTTTAACAGAGCCAAACTTAATGAAAAGTTAACAATTTTTCTGGAGATTTTAGGTATCATCAGCTGCTAGAATCTAGCCTGATGTCCCAAATGGCTCAGTCCCAGCATTTTACTGGTTTTCTTGTCAAATCCAATCAGGGAACATGGGAGGGATCTTTCCACCATGTTATACATAATGTATCTAAGTTACACCTGATGTGAGCGGCTTCAGCTTTTCCACTTCGCTAGCCTGAAACACAATCAGAATTTCCTTTCGTTTTAGCTTGGCTACTGCAAACTGCTCTTTCCTTCACACAGCAGTGTTACTAATCCTTCGTTCTGTTTGCTCTCCTCTCCCTGCTTTGAGATGGCTGTGCCTTCAGCAGCACTAGGGTTAATTAGCGTGGTGTTAGCATGGGTGACAAGCAACACGGAGAGCAGAGCAGCTTGGGCTCTAGAGTAAACGTGGCATCTCAGCTAGATTAAAACCAGGGCTGGTAAGCCTCCTCACATGTGCCTGCATTTATTACAAACTCTGTCGACGCACCTGCAGTGTTCCTCTCTCACTTGAGGCTGGGGGGAGAGCAGTTCGGCTGCCTTGTTCACAGGTTTCTGCTCCTGAGGCTGCATTTCCATGGGTGATGCGATGACGGTGGCCCTGCAGGCAGGAGTACCCCACAGATTTTGCTGCAGTAATGATATAGAGAAGGTGGGCAGTGAGGGGTTCAGCAACAGGGGCAGCTGCTGGAGAGATTTGCATGGCGATTCCTTGAGGTCCATGTTGCTACGTCCTCCTTTCCTTCGCTGCTAGATAATACCCTAAATTAACACTCCCATGATTGTCTTCTAGTATTGTAGCTATTGTTTGAATATCTCAGCCAATTCCCTGGCCCTCACACTGTCCTATTCCCTTTTTCCTCATTATTGTCCCTTTGCTTCATTGTGACGGGGTTTGCAGAACAGCTATTAATATTAGAGCTTTTAAGCAACAGTTCTGTTTTCTTTAGCTGCGGACTCCATCTCTGCATTGTTCTGCTAAACTGCTGGATGAATGCACCAGAGCTCTCTGTCACAGAAAGCTTTCTTCCCTATTATATCTCCTTTTGGAAGGACGGTAGCTCTGTAATGCTGTGAATAAGGGTAAATATGTACACATTGAATGGAACTGAACCTCTCAGTCCTTTGCAGGGCTTAGAGTCTGTGAGCATCTCTACGCACTCAGAATTGAGCATTAAGCATCTTTAGAGGCATATTTTCCTTCTTATCTCTCCAAGCCTGCTCAGCTCTTTAAGATGGTCTTGGAGATACCTTTAAAGAAAAGAAAACAGTATCTCAAATCAGCAATTGCATCTCTGGAGAGGAAAGTGATTAATATGTAGTAATACAAAACATTGGGGCAATCATGGGCTTCTCATTTCTATACCTCTTTTTTCCTACATAAATCACCTAAAAATCGTATCTTGAAATAGCACTGATGGTAAACTGCCTCCTTCGGGATAGATGGATGGGTGCATGGCAGCAGCTTAATGGCACAGAGCAAGCTAAATAGTGATGTGGGTAGGGGAGGTTGTTTGGGCCAGGATTTGCAAGATTCTGACTGAATTGTGTAGAGCGCATCATGCAGTATATACCTGTTCCCAGAAAAAAGAGGGACACAAACGCTATCTTTTCCTAGGGTTAGTAGTACAGAGAATGTTCTGGATCTAAACCTCATGTTAAGGCTCTCTCAACACACTCTGAATATGTAGAAGGGAATTTATCATCTTTAGAGAGAGGAAGAATGGTCTTATGATAGTAAAAATTTGATCCCACAGCTCTAAACTAGAGGTGATGATTAGAAAATATCAATAGAAAATTCTCCTATTGGGAGACCTTGTCTTAGCCAAATCAATGACTTTTGAAGTCAAGTTGATGTTGACAAAATTTAGATTGGAACAGAGTGGAAAATTGTGACATTTTCTGAATAGGATTGGTGGGGTTTTTTGGTTGCTTGATTATACGGTTGTAGTAGAAAGTACTTTTTTCTCAAAAACTTAGCTTTGTTTTCGTTTATGAAGATGGAACACTTAAACCAGCCCAGGTATTTTTTTGTTGTTCTTTCAGCATGATGCTTTAGGGAAGATTTTGAAAGTTTTAGGTATAGCATGGGAAAAAAAAAATCTTTTCCCTACCAGTTTTACTGAACACACTCAGATACCTGTGCCACCTGCTTCATCTGTAGGTGTTTTATCTGTTATCTGCTGAATCTCCTTGTTAGCTGGCCTTCTGCTCTGCTTTCTGCTTGGGTTTTGGATGCTGGCACGGGCTCATGGACTCCTTCCTTCCTAGGTGGTGTTTTTACCCATGACCATATCATGGTGCTTAGACTTGGTGAAGCTGACCAGATTCACCATCTCATGTAGTGTTTTTCTACCTGAGGATTGCTGTGCACTTAGCAAACATCAGTTAAACTAATCCTCACACATTCATTATGATATAGGTGTTATAATCTGAATTTTACAGAAGTGGACAGGGTTATGCACTTAGAGGGGAAGAGGAAGGAACAAGAAAACACAAAGAAGCGATGCAACCTGTCCAAGGTCATGTGATGACAGTCGGGAATTGCTTTAATTTCATATGGCCCTCCATCTGTGCAGGCTTCTCCCTCTGTTTTGGTATGTGCTGAGGGCATGATTTTTGGGTGGCTTTCTTCCTACTTTTAAGATTTCGATCCAGCAAAGCAACTGAGGCCACACTGTATTTGAAGAGTCAAGGTGTTGGGAGTGAAAGGTTTATCTTGGCCATCCTGCACAGGAGAGGGCTCTGCTTTAGTACAACATTAAGAGAGGGGCCAGTGCTCGCTTCCTAGGAAAGGCAGTGCCTTGATGTTTGGGCTCACTGGTGGGTTGTACAGGCCAGTCTCAAACTTAGCCCCGTTGTTGAAGTGTCCTGTTTTTTTTCATTTCTCTGCTAGCAGGTCTTGTCATTGCAGTGTGAGTACTGCCTTTTTTTTTTTTTTCCTTTGCCAGTTGTTTTATACTTTCCCATGGGGAAAACTGGTCAGAGCAGAGGGGAAGAGTCTGTATTTTCATGATTTTCCATACCTGGGTGGCAGAAAATTATTCAGAAAATGGATAAAGACAAGGACATGGTTAATGTGCCTTGGGGGAGGAAGAGGAGGATTCAATGGATGTCCAGTCGCTGCTGCAGGCCTTGCCAGAGCCAATTGCTTTGCACTTGAGCAGGCTAAGCAGATCTCCTTGCACTCCTTAGGTTGGTGCAAAAGTAATCGCGGTTTTTGCATTGTTGAAATTTGCTGTTTGATATTAGAATACATTCTTAAATAAATGTGCTTATGTTATACATCATTTTAATGTGTTTTTCTCACTTTCTGTATTTGTGTTTGGTTTGTTTTTTGCTAATAACTTATTACTTGCTGTTTATTTTATATTTATTTTAGACTATGGAAATGATGTTAGACGAAAAGTAAATTAAAACAATTTTCTTATTTGAGTTCAAAATCGGTCGTAAAGCAGCAGAGACAACTCTCAACATCAGCAACACATTTGGTCCAGGAACTGCAGGAAGTTTGAAAAGGAGACAAGAGCCTTGAAGATGAGGAGCGTGGTGTCCAGCCATCAGAAGTGGACAATGACCAACTGAGAGCAATACTCGAAGCTGATCCTCTCACGACTACATTAGAAGTTACCAAAGAACTCAATGTCCACCATTCTGTGGTCATTCGGCATTTGACGCAAATTGGAAAGGTTGAAAAAGCTTGATAAAGTGGGTGCCTCGTGAGCTGGTGGAAAATAAAAAAACTGTCCTTTTGAAGTGTCATTTTATACTATGCATGAACAACAAACAATTTCTCAATCAGATTGTGATGTGCAATGAAAAGTGGATTTTATACGACAACTAGTGACAACCAGCTCAGCAGTTGGACTCAGAAGAACCTCCAAGGTGCTTCCCAAAGCCCAGCTTGCACCAAAAAAAGGTCACAGTCACTGTTTGGTGGTCTGATCTACTACAGCTTTCTGAATCCTGGTGCAACCTTTGTATCTGGGAAAATATGCTCAGAAAATGTACGAAATGCACTTAAAAGTGCAATGCCTGCAGCCGGCACTGATCAACAGAAAGGGCCCAGTTCTCCATGGCAAGGCCCGACCACATATCGCACAAGTGACACTTCAAAAGTTGAATGAACTGGGCTACGAAGTTTTGCCTCATGCGCCGTATTCACTTCTCACCGATTGACTAATACTTCTTCAAGCATCTCGATAACGTTTTTCAGGGAAAATGCTTCCGCAACCAGCAGGATGCAGAAAATGCTTTCCAAGAGTTTGTCAAATCCCAAAGCACATATTTTTATGCTACAGGAATACACAAACCTTTTTCTCATCGGCAAAAATATATGTTGATTGTAGTGGTTCTTATTTTGATTAATAAAGATGTGTCTGAGCCTGGTTATAATGATTTAAAATTCATGGTTCAAAACTGAAATTACTTTTGCACCAACCTAATATAAAGCAGGAAGAGAATGAACCATTCTTGTCCTCTTCTGAGCACTTTTTGACTTCATTATGGACTGATTTGACAACTTTGTTAATCAATGTCCTGCCACCCTTTTTCTCCAACTTGGTTTGCAGGGAAGAAGAATTTTTTGTTTGGTTGGTTTTGTTTTTTACACCCAGAACCATGGCTTCAAATGACTACTCCCTGTTTCTCTTTTGCAAGATAAGGGCAAAAAAAGTCTTGGAAACAAATGCAGGAACCCCCCTGCTGCCACTCAGTGATTCTCAACTGCAAAGGTCAATCTCCTCTCCTTTGAAGGATGCTGTCAGCTCTGGAGTGGGCAGAAGTTCAGTGTCTGGCCTCCCTGTTGACACATTTAAAGATTTCATTCACATGTCTCTCCTCTTGAAATACTTTTAACAGACCTGTTTGAAAAAGCTGCAGCCATGAAGCAGTGTCCCTGCTGCTCTCTGCTTCAGCTTGTTACCAAACCAACATGCATTATTAGCAGACAGTCCCCTGTAACCTTGCAATGTTCTTAAGAATTGCACCCTTTTCCTATGCACTCTGAAGGTCTTTAATCTTTTTCTAGTGAATAAGGAGATGTGACAATAGAAATAGCTTTGTTAAAATAATAACCTGGGGCCCTGAGGCTGGGGGAGGGGAGAAGTACAGAACTTAGCTGATCCAAACTCATAGGCACAACACCCTCTGAGTTTGGTGATGGCTGCATCTATACAACAGCTATATATATTGTCTGGAGTTGGCCAAAAGGTGGTTATCTTCTACTTACTGTTGAGAAATTTCTAGGGTTTTGGTTGATGTTGTTTTCCTAAAAAGAATTTTAAATAATTTCAAAACCTTTTCAGCAAAATAAAGGCCCCCCCCCCCTTCCATTCTTCACATCCAAACAAAATATTTTGGAAGTTGTCTTGAACATTGTGATGATGCAGACTATTGAAGTTGGAGAATGATTGCATGATTCTAGGTATTTGATATTTTTTCAATTTAAATTCCAATATTTTCTGTGGAACATATCTGTTAAGTCAGTCTTAAAATTTCATTGAAAAATGGTTTGACTAAAAAAAATCTTTTGAGGGGAAAAAAATAGATAAATTCATTAACTTTGCTTTTTTTCTCTATTGTCCTTTAAAAACATAATTATTGCAGGAGAAAGAGGATATGAATTTCATTTTCAAATGGGAACTTTTATATATATATATATATTTTTTTTTTTGGTCTTGAAAATTACTAGATGAGTTTGAGAACTTGCTTCCTTTGACCCACCTCAGAGCATGAGGTCTTCCACGTTGATGGGGACTTTATTGTAGTCACACCAGTGAAGTCACACCCAGTAATAGACCTGGGGAGCTGTAAAGCATGGAAGGTAGAAAGAAGACAAAAATGCCTCGGTTCGAGAGGATACTACTTTTAGCTTCTCTCTGCCTCAGTTTTCTTGTATGTAGAATACAATTCGTAACTAGAACTAATAGAATCACTTGGGTTGTACAAATAGTTTAAGAATTGTAGCTTCTGTTTGCAAAACAACTTCAAGAGGATTTTTGATTTCTCAAGTATTTGCTACTTGTGGTTATTCAAGTCAAATGATTCAAAAGTTAATCATTTCGGCAAACAGTTCTTGAACTGTAGGTTTACTTCTATTATCTTTTTTCTGAGTTTCCCAGACTAAAAGAAGAGGGAAATCTGGCTAGATCTTGATTTGCCCCAGGTACAAGTTAGTGCTGCTTCTGTTGTTTGTTGTGGAATTTTGGCATTTTGATTGCTTTTGCTACCTCCCCCTTACCCCCCCTCACCCTGTTTTTAAAGACCTGTAATGTTTGACTTCCTTGGAGGAATGTTTTTCTTCTAACTGGCTTTTTATGTGGGTACGCGTTTGCTTTATACATTTTTGCATTAAGACATTCTGAATTAAAATTATGTGGTAAGGTGTCTCTGTCTCTACGACTGTTCCTGCCAGGAAATGAATTTTCTTGGACACTGAATGGAAAGCACTGATTAGTGAGTTGTAAGCACTGTTTTGTCTGATCTGTGACCAGCAAGTCCATCCATTATTCTGCGTTTCCTTGAGACGCTGGACAGCACCTACACAGAAGAGGATTTACTTGTGTGGTGGAAAGCAAATTGGCTTACAACCTGAAAGTGGAGCTACTTGTTAGAGTTTCCCCCTTCAATTTAGCTGCCTAATTAAAATAAATAAAAAGATTAAAAATGCATGAGTTGGGCTCATGCTGACAGAGCATAGCTTAACATTTGGATTATTACCCCAAGCACAGAGAGGCCTGGTCTTACAGAGCTGCTGTTCCTGTTCTTTGCTGGGATCTGCTCGTGTGCCTTTCATAAGCAAATTCTCTTGTGTACAAGTTTGCAGTTCATTTCCTCCAAAATCTTTGTGACAGTAAAATTTGATTGCTTGAAACTCTGTGGGAAATGACAGCACAAGGGGGCAAATGAAATGAATCAATTCATACAGTCAGAGGAGTATTTGTGGAGTTTTCTGTGTCTTACCCACTTCTCATGAAGGTATTTACTGCACCTATGTCCCAAGGGTGTAATGAGACTTCATTTAATAAAAGCTTGTGAAGTACTTTGGAGAAGAAAAAGAGGTAATTGTCGTATATTGTTATTTCATTCTAATGGGCCTTTGAGCTTCACTGTTCTATCTGGGCTCTCAGGTAGGAGCGCTAGAAAACCTGTCCCCTGCATTTCCAGACCTGAAGGAGCAGTTCAGTCAAACAAACAAACAAACAAACAGGATTTTCTTTGAGGATGGTCCACGGCATGCTTTAACCAGCTCAGCTGACCTGAAAAAGCTGGGAGCAGAAGATCATCAAAGCTTCATACAAACACTGGAGAAGGAGTTCTGAAACCTGTGAGCTTTCTCAACCAGTGTTTCACGAGCATGGCTATGTTGCACAGTAGATCAACTTGACAGAAAGGTGACACCACATGGAGAGGTTTGATCAGTCTTGGAAAACAGATATTGCTGTGATAGCAAGGCACTGTACCTAAGCTGATAAACCCTGCCTCTCAGCAGGGCTTGAGCACAGGCCTATCCTAGCCCCATAATCATTCTTGCACATCACAGGTAACTCAGATGATGCTGGGAATGACATTTGTACCAGAATCCACTTGTTTACTGTGGTGTGTCCTCAGAGCTGTGCTAGGACAAGAATTGTTTTGCCTGGTATTGCGGTTTAGCAGCTGTTTTCTTCCAGGTGCTTTATCCTGCCTTCTGTGATAGCCCACCTGGACACAACTATTGCAGAGTTCTTCTGTGGTGTTATGTATTTACCGGTGTATGCAATACATGAAAACTCTCAGTCCTGTTTACAAAAAGGGAGGATTTGAAGCATAGGGATATAAATATCTTATTTATGGTTACAGGAAGCTGGCAGAGATCGATTCCTTTGATTCCTAGAATGAGGTTCAACTCCAGATTAAAATGTCTAAATTTAGGTGTCTTCCTGAAGGTATCTATATGTGAGTTGGCGTCTAAACACCTATTATAGCTGATAGAGATTCAGCACAGCCAATTGAGGCCAGGAATTTAATTCAACTCATCCTAAAGCAGACATCTTCTGATCAGCTGAATTAACCTTTTGACTTCACTGCCTGTAGGGACTGGGTCTCCATTAACTGCAGTGGGAAGTGAGACCACGCACCACCTACTCGTGGGAGATTCAATCTCTGTCTGAATTCTACCTCAGCTGGCATCCACCTCACAGGTGCTCCTATGTCTGTGACTTTGCTAAATGCTCTGCAGAAGGAATTTAAGGAGGCAAAATACAATCCCAAAGTGGAGCTTTCAGCTAGGGGATCAGACTGGGGACCATGGAGTCTTGGAGAACCATTTTTTTGTATGAATCATAGAGGACATATTGTCCTCTACAGAATAGGACTACTCATGTCTCTCTTTCACACTATAACAAAGGTGAATAAAACCCAGATCTGCATTCAACGTCTATGAGGAGAAAAATGGGAGGGAAGTAGAAAAATGAAAAGTGGAAGCGAATAGACACATGCAGGCATGAGACAGAAGGATTTGTTTTTCAGTCGTAAACCAAATTGTCCCTTCTTTTTTGCCCACTTTTCTCTCTACCCTCTTCTGGCACCTACTGGAGAAAAAACACCTGGTTTAATGATATCGACAGACTCCTGTCTTCGGCTTTGTAAACCTGTTTTTTGTACTAATGTATGGGAGCTGTAGGGTACAGCAAGAACAAGATTGAAGTTTTCTTACCATATCCCCTTAAGCAAGTGTTTGGAACGACGAGTGCACCCCGCTGTCTGGATCCCTTCTGGGTGAGAATGCCAGGGCAAGAGCCTAGCAGCAAGCTCAGTTGGAAGAAAGGAAAATAAAGTAGAAAAGAGGGGGAGGGCAAGACAGATTTGGATACTTTTCATGTATTTATTATCTCCGGTGCTTGATCTAATTTTTGCAATATAGAAAATGAATTTAGAAGGTTACAGAATTGAAGCGTTCTGTGCGAAATACATATACAGTAAGAAAAGTTAATTTTAGGCCTATTTCTAGATGCCTTGGTAAAGTACTTTGCCTTCAGGCTGCGTTTGTACAGCCAGGGTCTAGTAGCAGTGTTGTATGTTGATTTAAAATGGTCCCACCTAGCTTCCCAGTGTTGGTCCTTCTGTTGTGAAAGAGCTGCATGATCCCCTTTATTTCAGAAGGGGGTCCAAAACACACATTCTGACAACCTAGCACCCCTCACCAACTAGTGCTTATAGCCTCTTTCTTTTTGTGACAATTTCTTAAGGGCAGTCATGACCTGGTGGGATTGTTTACAGTGACTTCAAGAGCTGTAAGCTGTAGGCAAGGAGATCCGGGATGGAAGAGAGGGAAAAGAAATCCCAGCAGCTCCCATAAGCAGCACAGGCAATAAGCTTAGACGTGAAAGGAGAAAAGGAGTTGGTGAAAGAGCTGGGATGGTAAGCAAGGAGCAGGTAGAACAGGATGATTTGTCTCTTTAGGTATTTTTTCAGTCTGCCTTGAAAACTCAAGCAAGCACTGATATGTCAAATATGTCTGCTTCACATTTTCTTTCTAAATGAAAGCAAAAAGCTGCAACACTTCCATCAAAAATATTAGAAAAAAATAATAAAAATCTGAACACAGTAGGCAAATGAGTACCAAGCTCTATGCCTGCTTGTAACTTTCTCAGACAGTTCCCTCTGGGCTGACATTTTTCATGCTTGAAGTAGAGCAATGTGTATATAAAATACACATGCACAGTGCTACTGTAGTGGGGAGTTTTGTCAGAATTCCAGTGATAGTTTTATGTAGTTTTGGTGGTGTTAGTTTTTCATTTCTTGAAGCAGGCAAATAGTTTTCAGTTGCTTCTGTTGTACTGAGATGACATACAATTCTCATGTAATTGTCACTGTGCTCCTGTACATATGCTCTTCCTGAGTCTTGCTTAGAGTGATCTGGGGTCTGTTTCTGGCTAACCATGAACATGTACAGACTGGTGCCAGCATATGCAGAACAGGATTCCCCCCACTCATGCAGATATTGCATGCACACTCACACAAACACACACCCTCTCAACGAGGGTCCTTTGAAAGTCAGGATGAGTTGCTCCCAGGAATTGTTTTACTGGGAAGATTAAGAGCATGAAAGCAAAAGTTTTGGAGCATCTCTCTTGCCTGATTAGGAATCAACCACTCTGCACAATGACCTCTGTGGAGTTTTGAGACCTGACTGGGAATGAGCACATGCCAAGAGGAGCAGATGCCTCCAAGCATGAACTTTTTTGGGGGTGTCAATATGATGACTTCATGCCTGCATGTACGTGGTAGAGGGGCTGAGCAGACCAAGTTCTCTGGGTTGGAAGGACTTTGCCTTTGCAATAAGTGCAGCACAGTTTTCCTTCTTTCTCTGTCTTTCCTCGTAAGTATGACGCTCACGGCTTCAATGCTACATGGCCCATGTGTTCTTATGGCTACCAAGATGGCTGAGTTGCTGGTTTTGCTTCCTTGCAATTTTAATACATTGTTTTATTCTTTAATCCCCTCTAAGACTCTTTAAGCTCTTTGAGCCATTGAAATAATCTTTCTTTCTGGCATCCTCCTTTCCTTACTCCTTCCCCCTTAGTCTTCCAAGCTCAGCACTCTACCCACCTGACCAGGAGTTGCAGTCCGATAGCCTTGTTTATTTTCCCTGTATTGCAGTGAAGTATTTGATTGATTGCACCAAGGCAGGTTTTGAAATGGATATTTCAGCAGCTCTGACGCTGGTTGTCACAACACTGAAGTACAATGCGTGTGCATTGTACCTGTCTCCCAAGTGTAACTGGAAAAAGCAAATATATATTGAATAATGAAATCAAATAGAAATGCATTTAAAGTAATAACAAAAACAGAGTAAACATCCTCAGTGTGTCATTTTCCTTAAAAGAAAGCTTTTGCAATTTAACTACATAAACTTGTACATAAATAATAGTATGAGAAGAGACAGTGTTATTATCTTTTGTGTAAGGCACGCTTTCTGGTCTGCTGTTAGGAATCTGAATTCATTCACGCCTCTGTGATTTTGTGAAGTACCACCAAGTTATACGCTTGTGTTTGAAGATTCCTTTATCTACTGCTGCAATCTTAGATTTTACAAAGTAAAAGTACTGTGTAAATCTCTCGTATTTTCCCTGGTTAATGCTCTTGGTGGGAATGTTTACAACGTGCATTTTGTGGAGTGTGCGCCATAAAGCTGTGCACAGCACTTCCACTTTTCGCTCCCTTGAAGCAGAATTCAGGACAGTCACGCTTAAGCTTTATAGCTGGCCATGCACTGGTATGCCTCCCTTGTTGGCACCTCTTTGATTATCTTGTCTTCTTTTAGAGACCAGTCCCTTACACAGGCAGTCTGAGCTTCCTGGCATTTTTCATGCTAGTAAGTACTGCTTCCTCAAGGATGCTGTTCGGAGCTGGGGTCTTTTGAATCTCTTTAGGGCAAAAATTAGTGGCAGATTCTGGACCTCTCAAGCAGACACAAAAAAACCAGCACAGCTGTTCCTAAACCAAGTGTAGAGAAAGCTCTGCTGACAATGCCTCCCTCTCAGGAGCCAGTGCTAACAGGAGGGTGGATGCTGATGCTTCGCCAGGGCAGTAGGCTGGGAGAGGAGATTCAGCTGGATGTTCCAGGTTTTGCAGAAGCTGCAACAGCACCAGGGCAGCAGGTCAGGGTGGTGCTGTGGCAGCTCACTGCCAGGGCTGAGTGCTGCAAAATGTCCGTAGTCCCTGAATGTTATGAGTGCAGGCTGCTTGTCCCTGCTCTTTTCCCTGTTGCTATTTTGATTTCCATCCTCCTCCTGTTTTGTTTATGTTCAGGCACACCTGTAGTTTCTATATAAGCAATAAGATAACAGCTGGGGCTGCTATATTAGAGTTGCAAACACTGCAGGGAAATAATGGATTTCAAACCACAACACTTTTTTTCCATTAAAATAATAATAACAAGAAAAAAGACAGGGAATTTTCTAAATCTATTGCATTTTTCCATCTTCTGCCTTACCTTCTTTAGTGCTGAGTTGAAGTAATGTTGTTAGTTAAAGATTTAGACCCTGTGACATCCTTGGTTTTGCCTGGGGACTCAGCCCTTGTTTTGGAAGACGCGGCTGCTATTTTAACAGTAGGACACTGTGTTTCCTGGTGCTTACAAAGTCATGCAGAGCTCAGGATTTTTCCTCTTTGAGGAAAGCATGTAAGTATCTGCCTGGTTTTAAGGAGCTGAATTGTCCCATTTCCTTCCATACAACCTGCCTATCATGCTTAAAGTGAAACTGTGCAGGGTAAGGGTCCTAGGGAATTGCCAACTGCAGCAGTTCAAATCTAGAATAAGGAAGGGTCTGTCAGCATATTAGGTGCATGTATACGTAATTGGCTGCTTTAGTAATCAACTTCTGTAACTGGATTATTAAAATTATGAATTTGCAAGCATCCTCAGTATGCTCTGCCATCGGCTGTTATTCAGAGGACGAGGGGTGCTTTGAGACCTCCTCTGCATCCCTAGGTTGTCAAAATACAGCTTCCTGGTGGATTTTGAAATAATATATAAGTCACATTTCTGACCCTTATTTATTTCTTTAGAAAGAGGAGAGAGGACTCATCATTCATTCCTCTTCGTAATTTGATGCTGTTTGTTTATTGATATATTTCTAAAGCACCTCTGGCATGTGTGGTGCTTTACAGGCAAATAATATTGACAGGTCCTTCTCTGCTGCAGGCCAAGCACTCAGCTGTGCCTGTTTCATACTGGACTACAGTGCAGCAGCAACATGATACACTGACCTAGCAGGGACATGGCCTCAGGAGGGCAAGAATGGATTTTGGAACCTCTTAGTGCAGGTGTATGAGTAGGCCCTGAAGCAGGGAAGATAGATCTGCTGCTGTACTCTCAGGGGTCAGCACTGAAAGGCAGAGCCCTTCAACGTCTCATCTTTAGGAATACTTCTCCCAGCTCTACAATCCAGATTATTCTTGTTTGAAGAGAAGCTGATGTCATGGTTGTGGTCTCCAGTTCCTCTGCCTCTACTACTCTTTGCAGACCCTGGAAGTTTGTTGTAATGTAGTAGAGATGCAGATGAGAGCAGATTCCCACTGCAGAGGTGCTCAGCAGGAAGGGGACAAGTTGTGTTCTGAAAAGCTTGCAGTCTGGGTATCTGCAGCAGATGAAGGACAGAAGATAAGCACTGCAAAGGATTTGGAGGTGACTTCTGTCTTGCAGGTGCTGTCAGAAGAGGAAGGTCCCTTCCTCATGCAGTTCGACCCCTAAAATTTCTCCCAGGTCCGTCCCTTCGACCTTGCAAAATGGGAAATAGGGTGCTCAAAGAATGCCCATGCTGCTTCTGACTATGTTAGCTCTAATCCATGAGCACTCTCTTTCTTGTTGGTTGCTTCTCTACTGCTCAGTTTACTTAGTGTACCTAGTTTTCCTGCCCTTCCTACCTGCTTGTTTGCCTTTCTCACAGGGCTAGCACTTAAACTTACTGTTGTTCTTGTCAGCCACAGCATTAAACATGAGCTCTCCTCAGCCCAAAGAAGTTGAATGCAAAGGTTTTGATGCTGTGATGTTTCATTTTGGTCTTTAGTTTTTCACTGATAACAGGCCAAACCACCATCAGTGTGTAACGGCACTGAGCAAAAGAGATAGAAAGGAGAGCAAGAAACTGCTGCCTTAATGGAGTTTGAAGCCACTGACAATCTCCAGAGTGTAATGTCTTAGATCCACACCTCATCACTTCCCAAAAAAACAGAGAAAGGAGGAAAAGGGCTGGGGAGGCAGGACACCGGCTTTGCTAGCTTGTCTTCACTTTTCCCCCCTCCTTCCCACTCTGCCTTCAATCTCTAATGGAGAAACCTACAGCTCCAGAACTAATACTTTCCCACATTGCATTAATCCTAATTGACTTGGATATAAGTTCCCCCTCCTCCTATCTTCAGCATGGCATTACTATCTGCCCCCTGGGAACCACAGCCGCCTTTGCTCGCTGACTCTTGCTGGCAGCTCTTGTAGAGGAGAGAGCAGCTTGCCAGTGGGCTGCAGAGGGTGGAGATGCAAGGACACAGGCAGTGACCTTGTTGGAGAGCTTGGGACACAAACGATGAGAAGTTGCTGTGTTAGAGGTTAGGTTAGCTATCTACTCTGGGAGGATTTGGGGTTGCAAATTGTTTGAGTCAGCACTACCTTCCATCTGGGAATGGGTGATGCTCACAAGGGACTACTTTTTCTTTTGCAAGAATGGATGTTAATCAGGGCTTAAAAGGGAGTGGCAACAGATGCAGTACAGAAATAAGCTTGTACATTGAGACTGAACTGACCAGAGCCCCAGCACAAAACAGGCAAGAAAGAGGTGTTTCAGCTGATTTACCTTGTGTCTTCATAGTGACTTCAGTTAGTCCAGGCATCTTGTCTTCCTCCTGTCTGTCTACCTGTCATTCCTCAGTCAACTTCTGACTTCTTTCTAATTCCCATTAGTCCTTCTTTTGTCAATTTCTGTGGATGTCTGCACTCCACTGTTTTCCATCTCCTTACTGTAGCTAGGATTAGTCAATCTCTTTTTCCAAATGGGGAATCTGAGGCAAAAATCAATGAATTTGCTTCGGAGTTTTTCTAAATCTGTGAGCAAGCTGGAACTCCTGCATCCCGTAGTTAACCTGGGCAAGACAGTGATCTGACCTTAGTTACTTTATCCAGTCTTATGAGGTCATAGTGGTTACCAGGCACACACACATCAGATTCTGTGAGGAGCAGAGAAAGATACTAGAGGGAGCTTGGATGGAGAGAGGAGAACAGGATATCAGGTGAAAGGAGATGGAGACACGGAAAGGAGCAAAGGTGATGGTAAGAGTGTAATGAAAAGGGAATGGAGGAACAAAGCGGGAGGGGAGAAAAACATATTTGGCTTTTATTTATGCATAAGGGAGAGGACACGGTGTGTATTTGGGTGTGTGCATTGAGGGAAATTGTAACTGCAGGGGGATTATATGCAGACTATGTTTCTTAAAATACTGGAGAAGCCAGTGCCTGTGTACTCTCTTCTATATCTGCAGATCTACACAATATTTTTTGCCCCTATGCTGGAATTTGATCTCTAGCAATAAGACAGAGAATACAGGTGAGAAAAGGGGGATTAGTGCAAGAGCCTTTCTTGTCTCTCTCTCTTCTTCCGCTCTGATTATTTTTCATTTTCAATACTGTATCTTTCTGACCAGCAGTTCTCAGTTCTTTCTCATGTGGCAGCATCTTCTTTGGATCATCCTAATCCGTTTTTTTTTTTCTTTTTGGAGCACCCTTCAAAAAAAGATTGTACCCTGGAGGACAAGCATCTGATTTTCATTCCAATTTACCTCCTAGACCGGTATGCTGGTTGTTAGCTTTGCTCAATTGTGAGTTCAGCTGGTCTGCACCAGAAATGGGACTTGGGGACAACATCTCTTGTCTGTTCCTATTTCCTAGACCACTGTGGTTATGGTAAGAAGGCAGAGAATTTTTTCTTTCATCTAATAAGTTAATTGGCCTCTAAAGACTCTTGTCTTGGGTCCTGCACCTGGGGCCGCCTGTCTGAAAAGGGCCTGGGAGTGCTGATAGACAGCCAGCTGAATATGAGCCAGCAGTCTGCCCAGGTGGCCAAGAAGGCCAACAGCATCATGGCTTATATCAGAAATAGTGTGACCAGCAGGACTAGAGAAGTGATCGTGCCCCTGTACTTGGTGCTGGTGAGGCCCCACCTTGAATGTGTGTTCAGTTTTGGGCCCCTCGCTGCAGGAAAGACACTGAGGTGCTGGAGAGAGTGCAGAGAAGGGCAGTGAAGTTGGTGAAGAGTCTGAAGCACAAGTCTGATGAGGAACGGCTGAGAAAACTGGGGCTGTTTAGCCTGGAGAAAAGGAGGCTGAGGGGAGACCTTATTGCTGTCTACAACTACCTGACAGGAGGTTGTAGCACGGACGGTGTTGGTCTCTTATCCCAGGTGACGGGACAAGAGGAAATGGCCTCAAGTTGCACCAGAGAAGGTTCATATTGGATATCAGGAATCATGTCTTCATTGAAAGGGTTGTGGAGCACTGGAACAGGCTGCCCAGGGAAGTGGTGGAGTCGCTATCCCTGGAGATATTTAAAAGACAAATAGATGAGGTTCTTGGGGACATGATTTAGTGCCAGAGTTAGGTAGTGATTGGACTCAATGATCTTAAGGGTCTTTTCCAACCAAAATGTTTCTACGATTCTGTGACTTTTCCCTTTCCAAATACCCCTAACAACATTTATGTGTAACCACCTTCTTTCCCAGGATTCCTCCACTTCCTGAAACAATGGTTGGCCCCAGCTGGAGGTTTGACAGATAGGAGAGCAAAAATGTGATCTGTGCAAGGCCCTGGCTCCAAGATGAGTTCTAAAAATTTCATTTTCATCACGGAAGTGTTGCATGCAGCTTAGAAGATACAGGTTAACTACCCTTATCTACTGGAAGTGGCTAGAGGCTCAATTTGTTTCATGCTCTTCATTAAACAATACTAATAGCAGTGTAATTTACATAGGAAGAAGCAGATGATGTGTAAATCAGAGGACCTTGCAAAGATCTTTAACACATTTGGTTTGTTTTCTAAGGGCTAAACTATTGTGGGCACTTCAAGATTATTCCATAAATGTGGAAATTTCAAGTCTTAATCTTGTGTTCTGATGCAAGGGATCATGATGCACTATGAGGAACTATGAGCTTTCTCTAAACAGGACCTCGCAAATCCTTCGCTCCTCCTGCCCCTCTGTTTTCTCCTCATCTAGCAACTTCAGCCACAGTTGTCTGCTTTGTTATTTACACCCCAAAATCCATCCCTGTGTTTTCAGGAGCAGCATGAGAATTCATTGTTACCTCATAATGTATAACAAAAGGGGTTGTTTGTTGAGGAGTTGGCCTGTTTGGTATGGTGTTGGTGGTTGTGTTTGGATATTTTTTATCTGCTAAAGTCTGGATTGCACTACAGGAAACATGTTTGCCTGGAGGCCCATCATAGTGCCTCTCCTTTGGAGAGGCCATGGAGTGCAGCTAACGTGTTGTGGCTTGCAAACCAAGATCAAGTCCAAAAGAGCCCAAAGTTTACCCTATTATAGGGCAACACCAGAGGCTTACTAGCTTATGAACTGACCCATAAAAACATTGAGAAAGCAGACAAATTACCGGCAGCAAGACCCTTTGATCAGGAGAATCTATTATAAAGTGTTCACTTGCAGAAGCCCCACGGGGCAAAGGGCATTGCCCAGGATGTCAGATCAACGGAGGAGCTGGGAACCAGGGTACATGCTCCTATTCATCTTAACAAGCAACACTCTCCTTTTAAACCTGAGAATGAAAAAAGAGAGATGTTTGTTACAAACACACTTGCTTACCTAGGCTAGGGCCAGGGCCAGCTTCCTGCCTTATTATGTTTTAACTACTATACTACACTGGCAAAATAAATGAAGAAAGTAATCTGATAGTCCCTAAGTAATCATTAGCTGGTTGTCATGTTCCTCTGAAGACTTTAAATGCCATTTTCCTCTCTCCAGCCT
Source organism: Pampusana beccarii (assembly GCA_013399365.1). NCBI lineage: Eukaryota > Metazoa > Chordata > Aves > Columbiformes > Columbidae > Pampusana > Pampusana beccarii. The sequence continues at coordinate 375,930 of VWYH01005065.1, forward strand.
CTCTATCATGCCAGCGCTGCAGTTTCTGAATTCTTTTATTGCTCCAGTAAATATTGAGCACAGTATATGAAAGCTGAAGTTGCCTCTCACTACTTTCAACCCTAAAAAGTCACTTGCACCTGCTGACTACTGGTGATGTGGGAGGTGGAAGAAGAGATGGGGGAAGAGAGGCAGAGCCATCGTGCTTTGCTTCGTGTGGGCCTTGTGGGTGGCATTACTGTGCACACCCTCCCAGAAGCTCGCATGCAAGGGGAGAAATGGATATATTTTTTTTTTGGCAGTGTCTTTATGAAATTTGCACGTGAGTGGGCGTAGGAGGATAAAGGCTGGAAGACTGGAGTGAGGTGTTACTTGTGTCACCAGGAATCAACAATGGATTTAAGTCTATGCAGATCAGCCCTGGAGAAACTGTCTGCCTTGTCCTTTAAAGATGCTGGTTTGACCGAGAAGAAGGGTAAAGCCCCTCAAATATCTTTGTCGTGACCAGGAAATGGAGGAAACACAGAAATGTGGAGAAAGGGCTTGGTGGGCACTAAGCATGGAGCTACATTTGCCTACAGAGCTCAGCAGCAGAAAGGGACACGAACTGGGAAGATGTGCTTGCCCCAGGAGTGTCTCAGTTTATTAAGCCATGTCTTTGCTCCTGCATGCTTCCACCAGCCCGTTCTGGGAAGGCAGCCCACACTGCTACAGTAGCTTACAGCTTGGATTGCTTCCCCTGGGATCAGGCCCCTACTAGAACATGAGAAATGTGGGCTTTTTGGTCAGACTTAAAGGAGCAGCAGGGCCTTCTGTTGATGGAGAGGCCCTGCCCAGGTGGGTCTCCTGTTACGCTGAGGATGGGGCTGTGAGAACCATGATGAAATTCCGGGTATGTCTGTGAAGGCAAGGATGTTTCTGAATGAGTAATGCTCGGGGACAAGGACCTAGATGATCCTATTCAATTTTCTCAGTATGCTCCCAGTTTCAACTGCATCCAGCTGGTTGACACAGGGTGCAGGAGAAACTATTTCATAAATGCCCCTGGTAAAAAAAAACACTGAGCTTTTGCTATATCATAGTTACAAATGTAACTGTGTTACTAAAGTAAATCTTATCGCTTTTATCCAGTTAAATATAATTCTCTGTCGTATGTAGCAGCCTTTCATATCAGAGAACCTAGATGCCCTTTGTGTTTAGATCACAAGTGAATGATTTCAGTGGATGCAGCATTGTCCTGAGGGGACATTTATTCACATCACTAAACCATCACAGAACTGGGAACAATTAGGCATGATTGGCTGTCTTAATTGAGGAAAAGCCGAAGGGACTGTAATGACGGGTACCGTATTGACAGAACTCTGTGGGGGTCCCCAGGACAAATTGTGGGATAAAACTGAGGGGCGAGCCCTGAGCTGGGGGTGGGCTGCAGGGCAGGGGCTGGTGACCAATCTGGGGTTTGTGATAGTGTGTACAGAATAAACTGCTTTGGTGTCATGTCGGAGGAATGGGAGGGTGGACTGAGTTGCTTGGAGGGGAAATGAGCAAGGATTTTAACTGTTCCATGTTTAATCCTCATTTCGTTCTATAAAAACAGCTAAAATCTGAGAAAGAATCCCATTGCTTTACAGCGTATGCACATGTAAATTTAAACAGCAAATCCAAACTCTTCAATTTAAAGTGAAAGTTCTGGCAAATGTACAGCCTGGATGATAGCAGGCAAGGCTTCTCCTTGCCCTGGAAATTTTCTGAAGAAAACATCAAAGGTGTCCTCTATGGGCCCAGGTAGTGCCACTCCTTGTGTTACGTGTTCTGCTGTGACCCTCAATTGCATCACGTTATGTTTTCCATGCACTGAGCACAAAAACACCCAGCCTCCATCTGGGTGATTTCTGCCCGAGATTCAGGAAATGGAAAACGATCAATTATGAACTTGCCAGAGGAAAAGGCAAGTGCACGTTGCCCACAGACACTGTTTTCTGCACAGATCCATGCAGAGTCATGCCCCATGGTCCTGCTCCACAGATAGATTCAAGTGAGCCTTGCTCCCCCAGCCATGACTGTAAGCATGCATTCCCACCTACCCAGGGCTGGGACCCACACCTACCAGTTGTAGTTCTGCAGGCGCTTTGCTAAGTGACCTGCCAGCCCCTTCGAGGCCAAGGGTAACCCGTGAATACTTTGTCAGGGGCTGGAGTATACGTGCCTAAGTGGAAATGCAATTAAGTGGATGGTGATGTGAGGGCTTTTTGTCTTGGGTACAAGAGAGAGTATTTCTTAAAGTCTTAAAAACAAGTTCAGAGTTGTGGAATAGCTAATATTCGGGTGAGTTTTCCCTGCACTTTCCCTCAGTGGGAAAAAGCTTTGCTTTCCTAACTTGCAATTTTCTAAAAATGATGATGCAGGAGGTTACATTCAGCTCTGGCAGGTAAAGTGCATCCCCCATGGATCTTCCCAGGCTTTGTTTTTCCAAGCCTACTGCTCGCAGTTTCCTTCTCTGTCACAAAGTCCCATTAGTTTGCCCAGGATGTGTTAGGTACCGAGAGCTGCTGACATTTCAGACTCATCTTCAGGAAATGTCTGCTGCAGTGCTGTGGTCAGGGCTCCAGTGCCTTGCTGAGGCACTGCAGGAAAAAAGACAGGGCTGGTGGTGGTGCTGGCCACTTGTCAATCTCAACAGCATTCAAACTGGCAAGTGCAACCTAGTATGAAGGATGAGTAAATGCATAGGAGAGTGTACAGGGCAAGGAGAAGAGTGGATTTGCATTCCTCTGAGATTTGGAATATCTGTCTGAACATGGGGGTTGTGAGCGTTGTGCAAGTGTGCTTGCAAGAGGTCTGTCTACCTGGTATTTTGTCTTGCTCTCCGTAGTTGTGACACCCAAGTGCTTTTTAAAACAGCAGGTTTCAGACATTTGCTGCTTTGTGAGGCTGCTCTTATTTGTGTGGGCACAGTGCTTCCCTTGGCCACAGGCATGCATTTGCATGGGGGAGAAAACAAACAGAAGTGTGTCCTGGGCACACTCATATGATGCAGTAATCTGGTACTCGCAAGCACTGCTCGCATTCAGAGAGTAGGTGAGGAAGGGAGGAGAAGTGATGGGGGTCAGCTTCCACCACCCATACCCACATTAAGCATCAGCTTCTTTTAAATCACTTGCTGCTAATGGGACTGCTGGGGGGGGCTGTTCTGTGTCGGCAAAGGTGGCAGAAACAGGGTCAGCATTAATATGTAAGTGACCTCCTGAATTAATGTTTACAGTAAGGAGCTGCAGGGGGCCTGATCTTTATCTTGCTTGGAGAAGAGAGCAGAGAAGACGCGGAATGGCGAGCGCCATGGCAAAGCTGCTCATTAAATGGAAAGCTTTCTAAGACACTGCTTTTGTTTTCAGCTTATTTGCAGGATAAGGATTAGGTTTAATTGTGAGGTTTTGCAGGATGGAAGCGCTTCATAGGCAGAAGGCGCTTTGTGTGTGTGCGCGGCTGTAACGGGGGGGAGGGCGGCACTGAGTGTGCAAGGAAAGGGACGGCAGGACTGCCGCCTGTGGAGGGTGCTGGGGAGAAGGGGCGAGCAGGAGTGCGATGCTGGCTGTGCACAGAAGGCAGGGCCCAGCTCCGTGTGGAAGGCGGGGGCTGCAGGGAGTAAGTCACAGGGTGCAGGCTGAGGACTGCGGAGTGGTAACGCAGGGCTGAGATTGGCACTCGGAGAACAGCAAAAAGATAGCAGGGAACAGATGTGCACTGTGAATTGAAAGGTATGCAAGGTGAAAAACTTTTGATCGTATATTAATGTTTTCTGCAGGGCAGTGGGTAAAGAGGACAGAATATACTCTTCTGAAGATCCTCTTTGGAAGAAATAAATGTACTTAACAAGTGTTCTGTATATTCGTCCCCTTGCACACATATGTATGCATGTTCATTCTGTGAATTGCTCTCATTCCCATTTATGTCTGAGGGTAGTGAAGCTATACCTTGTCACACAGCACATCGGTGGCTAAGCAGTAAAGGGGAATTGAGTCTCCCAGCCCCCAGTTCTCTCTGGTAGCTTTAGGGCAAACCCACTCCCTTTGAGTGCCTTGCCGCTATCCTTCTCAGAAAGACTGGCCCCAGTGTCCCTAGTTTTTAAATTATGACCTCTGCCTACCTAATCTCTTCATTTCCCTACTGCTTAGCCCCCTCACAGACAGCATCCTGGGAGGCAAGTCACACCATCAGCAGTCACTGTCAGAATAAAGTGAGGGAGCCCAGGAGTCTGCTGCTGCTCTCCCTGTCACTGGAGGAAATTTCCATGGCCGGGAACCTAAAATAGAAGCAACCGAAATAGGCCAGGAGATTGCACTGCCCAACCATTGCAATGCTCTCTTCTGTACCTTTGCCATTACTTTTCACTCCTCTGCAAAAAAATACAGCTTACGAGGCAGGCATATAATAAATTCTGCAGCTTTTTGTCTGACTTTCCTACTAAATGCCTGTGCATGCTACAGACATGCAGTCAACACAGACAGTGACTTGCGTTCCCATCTGGTGCCAATGACTGAAAAAAAAATATTTTCAGATTAACTGTACCTGTTTGTGTGTGTTTGAATTTGGTCTGAAAGGAGACAGCTGTAGGCAGGCGCATCCTATGCAAAACTGATACAATTGCTTATCACTAAAGTGCCTAACGTTTTTCATTATCCAACATAATTTCCCATTGCTTATCAGTTTGCCAAACTGCATCCATTTGGTTTGAAGTAGTTTGTGCTGAGTATTAGCTCAGGGCAGAATATTTGTGAAAATTTCAGTTTAAAAGTCCAGAGATTTCAGGAAAACATATGTTTTCTTACTCATTAAAAGGAAAAAAAAAAAAAAAAAAGAAGTTCCTTTTTCTGTTTTGAGTGAAAATTCAGTATTTATTTGCTTTGGAGGAGAGATTGGAATTTGGCAGGTAAATCAGCCTTGGTGGCAGGGATTTACCTTTTGCTAACTCTGTTCATATCTACCTAGATGCAGCCAAATTGCAGGCTTCTGAAAAATCTCAGTCCATATGTACTCAGCAGAGACTTGTTAGAGTTTGGCCACTAAATCTTCCATCTGTATCAGTCATGCTCTGTCCAGTCTTGCCAACTGCTGAATTATTTGTAATTCTCATACCATTTGGTGTTTTACTTAACTTTCCAGTTTCTGGAGAAAGGTGAATTTTTACTTTCCTTTGAAAATTAAATAATTTTGTACTCCACAAACATGCACAGGAAAGCAGGGAAGGTACGTACTCTCAAAACATAAATGCTATTCCCCGCTCAGCATTTAATTCCCATTTCATATCAGCTGTATTGTTTGTTTGGGTGTTTGTTAGTTTGTTTGTTTTATAAGGCTAAATGTGTGTTGTTGGACCTGATGGAGAATAAAGACATAGACGTGAGCTGACTTGTTAATTCAAGACTCAAGTTTTGAACAGAGTGTGCTTATTTGCAATGTAAGCTATTTTATGTAATGTGTTTTTTACAGTTTACTTCTGTTTTAATATTCATGTCTATATGGAGTGGCTGAGGTAAGGCTGGCCAACAGACTGGGTGTGAAATTTTCTAGTCAGCGAGATGGACTCTGAAAAAGATGTGTTATTTGCTTTATGGTACATCGGCAGATTTTCAAATTGATGTGTTGGAGTGTGTAAGATGTAACTTAAGGTGGCTGTGAGCAGGAAGTAACCCAAATAAGACTCTTGGCCTTTTTTTTGGCATAAATACATTGAAAACCTTCTAAATGCTTGTTTAATGAACAGAGAAGAAAACAGAAGACACGGTGAGGTCTAGCACAAGGCTGGAAACAGATGGTCACACGTCTGAAATGCAGAAAATTGTTAGATGTGATTTGGGGAGCTGGAGAGTGGGATGCAGCAGAGCTACCTGATCGCTCTGTCAGCCAGACAGCAAGTGCTGGGCCACGAAACCCTCCTGGTTTCTGAGGAAATGCACTGGGTTACGAGCCAAAGGTCAGGCAATTTTAGGCTTACCTCTTCCACAAAATTGGTGTTGCCGTTCTTGTGTCTTTCATAATGCCTGTTATTGCCCGAGATGTCGCCTTGCGGTTCCCAAAGAGAGCACATCACTGCCTCTCGCTTCTGGAGCAGGAGCGGGAAGTTTAAGGCAGTGTAGTGCTTGCAGAGCTAACAGCAAGCTTCAGCTCTTCTCCGCATGGTTACGTTGCCCTTTCTGGTGTTCCTGCTAACCTCACCGCCAGCAGCCCCTTCGTTCTCCTCTCCCCCACCCAAAATGCTCATCCCAGCCTCCTGTGCTAACAAGTAAGTGCATAACGAGGCTTAAATTATCCACCTGGGGTCTGGATTTAAGAGCCCATGATCAAACCCCTCTGCTGTGTCACTAATGTTGGGGTTGCTGTTCGCTTTGGCAGACACATTGTTTTTAAAGCTGCAGTTCATTTTCTCTTCAACTCAAATTTTGCTTCTTCTTAGGGACTTGTCCCAGAATATTGGAAAGATGTAACTGGATGATCATTTGCTGTCTCTCCTATGCCCACACAGCCTGTTCTGATTCACATGCTTTGACATTGGTCTTTCTAAGAAAGGTAGTACAGATGTTTGGGGCTTCTCCTAAAGGGCTATTTCTGCAAATCTGATTCTATGAAGAGTGTAGGTGAGGGAGTCTAACAGAAGCAAATGTGCACTACCTTGCTGGTATAATTCACGAGAAAAGCAACTGTCTTGTTTCTTTCCCCAACCCAGCTTCAAGATACATGACCTTATGAGTGATACAGGGCAGTTCAACTCTTAGAAACTTGTTTACATCATTAGCTTTCCTATAGATTTTTTCAGGGATGTTGGGTGAGTCACAGCTGTCAGAGGTCACCTCTAATCTTAGCTTCCATATCTCTGTGTCTGTTTCTCCTCTCCCAAAGAGTGAAAAGTTTCTTGAGACTTCAAGGTACATGTTACAAATGAAGTCAGCTATGGTCGTGAAATAAAACTTTTCATGCCCCTTTCAAATTTTGAAGGGTGTGTGGGGGATATTGGGTGAGTTTGGTTCTCTTTAGGTTTCCTAGGTGGATAGAAAGGTGAGAGGGTACAGTCCTATTGTGGCTGGAGTAGCAGGGATGGATGAGGATGTCATTAGGTGTTTGTTATGCAGGGGACAAAAGTGGGAAGTCACACTGTAAACCTGGATAATCACCCACCCTCCTGGCATCAGTGCAGCAAACTCTTTCAGAAACTTTGCAAGTGTGTTTGTCATCTGTGAGAGCCTCTGAGGGCATCCTGGACAGTGCCCTTCCCTGCAGCTTTTCAAAAGGTCATACCTAACATGACTATTTTGGAGGGACACAGTTCCACATTAGCTCAAAAGGCCAGTTTGGTTCTTTTGATTAAAAAAGAAAACCAACTTCAATTTCTTGTAGGGGTTCGGTTTTCACAATTCAGTATTCTAGAGGCGTTTGAGATAGATCAGCATTAAAGAGGCTGGAGTCATTTTGGACATAACTTGAAAACTACAACAGCAATTCATTGATTGCTGGAGACATATTCTCCATAGGGGTTGCAATGTTCATGGCTCTGGGTGGGTATTCCAGCCCAAGCCTGCTCTCATTACCTGTGGAAGCCTGTGGAGGAAGTCTGGCAGTGGTCCACCCCTGTGCTGTTGTTGTTCCTGGTGTAACATTTCTAAATTTGTCTGGGCTCGCTATGATTCAGAACTCTTTCTCTTGATGAGATGCTGGCTCTTAGAATGAACAGTTATATATGCAGACTCTTTTGTTGCTGGTTCAGCCACAGCACAGTTAAGACTTGATACCTCAGCTGATTTCCATGAGACTTAAAGCGGCAGCTGCCATTTCTCAAAAAGTCTTAATACCTTAGCCACATGAAACTGAATTCAGATTCCTTTGGGACATTCCAGAGGACTAAGGTAAACATCTTTTTTAATCAATACCAAGTTTTGTTCCAACTCATCAGACCTGCCTTCTTCACTTATTATTTTGAACAATGGGATATTAGGAAAACACAGTTATTATTCAGTTATGCAATGAGCATTAAGATTATGGAGAGCTGTTGGAGGCAAATGAGTTGTGAAATACATATGCTCCCTTGTTTAAACTTGATAGTTAATAGTTGAGAGGGGAAGGAGAATAAAAGCTTCGATTGTTTTTCTTGTCAGGATTTTTTTTTTTTTTTCTTTCAGTGAAAGAGAGGCAAAGCAAGAGCTACTTTTAGGAACTGCAGGATCTTAGAGACTATATCACCTTAGAAAAGCTGAACAATTTCCCGATGATTATGTTAGAAAAATCACTATTGTTAGGCCTGTGGCCTTCTCTTAACTTAGGGATTTCATAGAAGGAACTTCTCTAACGTCTGTTGAATATAGTGTGCCTATAATAGGCTACATACAACTTCAAAAGCAAGGATATTAAAAGTTTGAGCAGCTACAACACTCCATTCCCTGTTTTTTTGTAACTCCTAGAAATCTTCCAAGCATCCTAGACAGTGCTTTTAACTCCTCCTGGGACAGACAGCCTGCCAACACGCTATTTCCCAAAGGGGAAAAATTAAATGTGGTTGACCCATCCAGAACTGCCAGTTTCAGGGAACAGGGCAGCATGGTAACTGGGTGAAGGGGGATGGTGTGATAAACCAGTTTGTCATGGTTTTGTGACAAGAGAGTGCGCTTTATTTCACATGTTTTTCACTTTATATTTAGTTGCAGAGGCTACAAACAGCCATGGTATGCAGGACGTGTGTGTAACCAAACTGGTTCCTGAGATGCAGTGGCAGCAAACGATGGGATGGTTGTGGATAATCGGAGTGTAGTAGATGATGTTTACAGCTAAAGTATTGTGCTGCACTTAAGTCAAACCTCCAGTGCAAGGGAATGAAGTTATCTTTCCTAAGCTGTCTCTAGCAAACAAATCCATATTGTATGACCATAGGTCTGAGAAGGTAAGCAGCACTAAGCCGAGGCTTCTCTTTTGGAAACAGCAGATTAGAAGACAGCCTTTTGATTCCTAAATGTACTTATTCCTTGCACAGAGTGAAGTACTTAACTTAGAAGAGCTCTAAACCTAAAACTGATTGAAAGTTTTATTGAGGAAAAAAAAAAAGGTTTTAATAGCTTTTCGATTATGTGTGCTGTTAGGTTCACAAAAACAAGTTCCATTTTAAAAAATTAAGACATTTGAGGATTACATGTGCCAAAGAAAATATATCTTGCCTTGGAAAAAAACAAAACAAAACAACAGATGAGTAGAAAATAAACTTTTTGGTTTTTGTTCCTCTACTTTTTCTTGTGCTCTGTAAATAATTCCTTCATAAACTGCTTTTTAATGAATCTCTCTTATTTGAAACTTATTAAACAATGCTTTGTTGGTCATTTCATGTTTAATTTCAGGTAAACATGTTGAAAGCTTCTTGCTGATAGCTTTGGAACTTTTTGCATGACAGGACATATAGATGCTGTTGGGGACAACTCATGTATCATGGGAGGCAAAGTATATATTTGATATAGTTGAAGGCTCTACAAACTTGCGAAAGAAGACTGCAAGTTGCCTCTATGCCACGTACTCTCAGCAGCAACTGGCTGGCTGAACATGTTAGCCCACTGTGCCATGGAGCAGTTAGGTTGAGGTAATTAAAACCTGTATTAAGACTGTAATTGACTTCTGTCCGGGAAAGTACCTCTTACCTTGGAGCTTTTGTAATGGCTGTGGTACTGAGATCCTGCTGTTACCTTTATTTATCAGGCAGGATTTAAGGGATCAGTTGGTACAAGTCTTATGCTATTTATCTAAATGTCACAGCCTCTTATTGAGTAGGACAAAAGGGTTCCTCTGACCTTACTGCAAACAAACATGCTTATGAGCCTGACGCTTAAGGGACTAAGAGCAAGAGCTGAATCCTGATGGTACTTGAGTTCATGGGATTTTTTGCCACTGGCTTTTCCAGATCCTGCCTGTAGTTTATGTAGCTTAGTATTGTGTTGCACCAAGCCCAGCTCCTCTTTTCTTGAGCATCCATCAGGGCTGAGTCTAATTAAGCTACAGACTGGTCAACAACGTTGTGCCAGTTGTGCAGCCATCACTGCCTGACCCTCTCAATGAACTGCAGCTAGATTAAGACCCTTGGGGAAATCTGCTGGAGGCAGCAACAGCTGTAAATGGGTATGACTGAGCAGTGCCTTGTCATTTAATGGGAGTCCCTTTGACTTGGGACTTACTTTTTGCCACTGAGTCAAAGTTGTTCCCTCAAGAAATAGGACTGGATCCTTTCCCCTCTCTCAGGGTGAGTTTCTATAAGGAAATATAATGCTAATAGGGTTTGTTTCCTTTGGGCATCTGCAGAACAGCATACCAGGTGGCAGTGAGAGTTTTTGCAGCAAGGGAGGGCAGTTGTCTGGTCACAGAGAGCAAAGTGCCTTCACAGAGGAAGGAAACAGCATAGAAAGAACAAAGCAGTCATTCAGAGAAGGAAGGCAAAAGCATTCATATGGTGCCAGGAAGATTTTCACTACCATTACCAAAGCCCATAAATACACAGGCAATTAAGATGGAGAGAAAAACAGAAGGTTCTTCTCTCTCTGTTACTGCATATCCACTGCCTGATGCACTCTTCCAAATTGCCAGAGATTTTAAAAGAGCTGTTTGTGAACAAAGTTCTGCTCACATCCTTTCCAGAAGGAGTAAATGTGATGGATGGGAGCAGCCAAGTGATCAGCTAAGATCAACCTCTCAGCCCGCGTTCACCTTCCTCAGCTGCTGGCCTCCAGCTTAATGTTTAGCACCAAAATCAGCTCAGTTAAGTCAGTGCTGCAGTCACTCTGTTGCATTACAGACACAGGCAAACAACGTCCATAGGGATGAAACTACACAAAGATCTTTTTTCCCCCGGGTAGTTTTGCACTCATCTAGGCATAAAGGCCCTAGACAGTATATGCAAGCCCCAGAAGGCTGTTGTATAGGCAAACGTATTTGTGGATGCAGCTTAAAACATCTGTCCCAGCAAGGGTGTTCACTGGATGAAGAAGTTGGGTTTAGAATTTCTTACTGGAATGGCTGTTGTCTCAATTGCCCTGGTTGTGCAGGTCCTCAAGGACACACACTGCACCGAAAACACAGGGAAGCACCAAAGTCATACCTCTTACTGACGATGGCAGAGTCACGCACAACTACATTTCAACTCTATTTTTGTTACTATAGCAAGTTCAACCATCATGGACCAAAGTGAGGAAATACAGCTCATCTCGAGGCTGTATGAGAGGCAGGTACAGTTTGCCCAGGGAAGGGCTTGGTAATGAGTTTGAAGTTCTGAGTCTTATCTTAAGCATGATGACTGTAATTTGACTTGGCAGCAGTGTCAATTCTAGATGTAGTGACAGTTGGCTAAACAATGTGATGCATGAATAGCTCAGGAAGATAAAGACCTTCTTCCAAACCAGTAAATTGAGAAAAGACATTAATCTGACATCTTGACAGAAATAGTAGTGTTCAGAGGTGGTGCTAAAGGCAAAGATCTAATCACTAATTAGGAAACAGGACAACCAAACACAAACCAACGTGTATGTCTATGTCACTGCGAATCTGTGATCTGCCCACATCTTACAAACCAAACATAGTTTTGGTGCCCGCCTCTAAAATACATGAACGGAATTAGAGGGGGTCCGAGGCAGGAGGCAGAGGCACCAATAGGCATGGAGCAACTTCCCTGGGAAAAGAGATTGAGTAGCCTATGGCACTTGAGAGGTGGCCCAGGAGGAACAAGAAACAGGTCTGGAAAATCACTGCTGGAAAGGAGAAGGTGAACACAGAGTAGCTGTTAGCTGCTTCTTGCAGTGTGAGAAAAGGTCATCAAAGGATATATTCAGGTAGTAGGTTTAAAATAATAAAGTATGCAATGTGTAGTTATTGCAGGGAACTCATTGCCACAGAATGGTAAGGTGATTAGATTCAGCAAGTAATTTGACAAACTCATGGTAGGAAAAACCCCGGGGCTGCACAGAGGAGGATGCAGGTGCAGTGTCTGCCAGAGGAGAGCCCAGAGCCCCAAATTGCTGTGGGCTGGGAGAGCAAACTGGGCAAGGTCCCCTGAGTGCAGGCTTCCTAGCCTGTTTTCTTCAATCTCAGCTGCTGGAGGCAGGACACCAAACCAGATGGCTCCTGAATCAATACAGCCATTCTTATGGCCAGTTAGAAAATACAGGTAATGTCTGCAAAAGTTTCAGACGTGACCTGGGTACTTTCCACAGAGCTTGAAATTTGTTTTGAAGTGCCAGAAGCCTGCAAAAAAATGCTTCTGTTTAAATACGCTTTCAAATTTAAAAGGTGTGAATGGGACAACCTAAGTAATTATAGCCCTGTCATTCTGATGCCGTTTTCAGGTGAAATAATAGAAAAAACTGATATGGGATTTGATTAATAAAAAATTAAAGAAGGGAAATATAATTAATGTCAATCAAAATGGATTTGTGGGAAATAAATCCTGTCAAACTGATCTGATATCCTTTTGATGAGATTATAAAATTTGTTGGTAAAGGTAGTAGTGCAGATGTGGTTAGACTTTTTAAGGCATTTGTTGTTGTACCTTGTAACATCTTGATAAGAATTTAGGGTAGTATAAAATAACTTGCTGTATATTAAATGGATTAAAAACTGGTTAAATAGCACTCTGAAAATACAGCTGCATGCAGGTAATCATTACCACAGACATGCAGTATCCGAATTCTGCACAAATTGATTATTGCTCCTTATTATTTTTATCAATACTAGGGAATTAGATGTAAAACCACCTGAAGGAAAGTTAGTTGGTGATTCAAATTATAAAATTCTGCAGACAAACCATGAAAAAGGACAAGGTCACAGGTGCAGGGCAATTGCAGATTCTTTGTTGAACTTAGCTTACGGAAGCAGTGCATATTTTAACATGACCAACTATGAAGCACTACATAAAGGCATGCAAAAAGATAGTAGTAGCTACTCATGCTTTTAACTTAAAGAATTCTACCCTGGGAAGCAGCAATTGTAGAACAAATATGCTAGTAGTCAGCTGAAAGTGAATCCTTGTGCAAAACTATGCTAGAAGTCATGGTTTGGAGGCTTGGAAGTGTAAACTGGGGTATCTCAGGTGAGAGCTAGGGAAATAATACATCACCTCTGTACTTGACAGGTTCTCAGCTACTATAACATTGCCTTTTGTTTTGGTGTCTGCAGTTAAAGAAAGCTACTGCTAAGCTGAAGAGGCATCTCAGAAACTAGACATGCAAATGATGGTAATGCAAGGGGCCATGCTTCACAGGCTGAAATTCCTGGAGAAGAGCCTCTTCATCTGTGGGAAACCTAAGGGTTTGCAGTTTGTAAATACCTACTTAAAGAACCAAACTTTAATAAGAGGGCACTTCAAGCTAGCAAACAACATATAAAAAGTGTCTGGAACCCGAAGCCAGGCAATTTCACACTAGGAATGAGGCACAAGTTTTTTCAACAGTGAAAGTAATTAAACATTGGAACAATTTACCATGGGAAAGTGGTGGATTCTCTATCACTGGCAATTTTAAAATCAATACTAGCTTTTTCTTCGTATGTTCTACCCAAGCATGAATTAATTCACCACAGTCCTATAAGCTGCGTTATTCAAGAGCCTGGAAAAGAAGTTCACTTTTTCTTCTAGCATTATAATCTCTATTTTCTTAACTGTTGGGTAGTGCCCCTTCCACCCTCCCCACTTTTTTTTCTTTTCCTTTAGATATTTTAACTTTCTTAGATAAATGACCAAAAGTATTTCTTCTCCTGCTTGTGTTTTGAATACAAGGATAGAACTTATTTTCCCCTTGGACAGGGTTGTGTTTTCCACCTCCAGATTTTGAATATGAGTTTATTCTCACTGGTCTTGGTTTTGGCCATGGTTTTCTGTAGCATCCTACATGTTTCTCTTGTCACAGTGGTAGCTGCGGTTCTACTAGAGGGTTTGTATGTCTTCATTGGTGCTACTAAATAAAACAGTCCATGGGACGTTTGCAGGCCCTGCAGCCAACTGGCACAGCCCCACTTATATGCGTAAATGCTCTTACCCTACAGAGTGGTAATACCACAGACAAATGGCTTGAGCTTATTCCTTGTTTGCAATAACCTTTAAGCTGTGCCTAGCATGTGGGCTGCTGGCACAGGCCTGTACCACACCAGGGACCACCATGGTGATAATTTAACAGCACACACAGTTGACTGGTGCCTTTGGCCTTCTTGGTTATGGAGTACAGGTGAAGTCTATGCATCCCATTTTTTTCTTGTTAGACATTGTTAGAAAAAGCATTCACAAGTGTTGTTTTGTTAGAGGATGAAGGCTTTTGTGGAAAACAGTAGATTTGGATGAAAATTTTCACAAGTATATGTCCAAATAGAGGATTCAGCTTTCTCAGTTTGTTTCAATACAGCTGATCTATTTCTTCAGAGTAGCATGAAAATATTTTGATTGAGATGCTTTGATAGTTTTTTGACTTTTCTACTAAATATTATACATTATTTTTGTATTTCATGTTGTAATGCTTTGACATTATCCACATGCACCATGCCAATGTTGTCAAAATGAAGCAATCCATCATCATTCTAATAAAATATTTCATTAAATTCTAATCTTGATTTTGCAGAGCTGTTGTTCTGCGGGAACTTCCAAAATTTCATCTTTCAGCTTGATTTGAAATGAAAATGATTAATTTACGGAACTTCCCTCAAAGAAGGTGGCTTTGTTTAGAGGGAGTGGAGAATATGGTAGATCTAAGTATACACTGCAAATTGCAGTTGCTCTCCTATCCATTCTTTAAGTGTCACTCTGACCTCTCAAAATAAGTTTTTTCCATTTGTCCACAAACAAAGGCGTGGGGTTTACCTTCAGACTGTAGACACCTAAATGCAGGTATCTCTGTTAGCCAGGTATCTACACTCTCTCATACCTTACTAGTTCCTTACTGCCTATGTGTTCAGTTGAGTCAGCTGCAAAGATGGACTAGACAGCTGCATTTGATCAGCAAAATTGCTCTCCAGACTCTGCTGCTGGTATAGACCAGGGGGCTTGATTCAGTTGCCTAAATGTAGGTATTTAGAGCCATTTTAGTTGCCTCAAATTGTGAAGAGCTTTGCAGGTGACTTGGATGACAATGTCATGGGACTTTTCGAAGAATCACACTCTACTCTCTGCAGGTGATTCCCTCCTGTTATTAAACGTAACAAGAAATGTAAAAGCATCATCCACAAAATTTAAGTAGCTTTTGGTTCCTTCAGCTCTTTCAGCTCGCTCTCATCTGCCTTGGCAGAACATGAGGCACTCCTAGCTGACAACCAAGAAGAGGGCAAAATAAGTAAGAGTAAATAAGAATTTACTTATTTTCTCCTTATGCTGCTATCTTTTGTTTTCAGTCCTATATTTTGTAAGTGCTACCTACTTAGGGACAATCACAAAGATCTTCTGAGCTGCTGCTCAGCTCAGGACAACACTGCAAGACTCAGAATCTGAAGGAAGGAAACACCATGCCATTGAGTGCTGGTCCAGATCTCTCCTGGGGTTGATGGAAAGTTCCCTGAAGAATGATACCTGAAAGGATAAGCCCCAAATTTGGATACCTGAATGAGGACAGAAGTAAATTCCAACCTAAAATTCTTGTTGTTGAATGCAAAGTCACCCGTCAACAAATCTAAGAATTTATTTTCTTCATTCCTACTGTTCCATCAGCTATACCTGCATCATTGTAGCAAGACTCTCGACTACCATACACAGTTTTCATGGAAATCTGAGTTTAAACAATCACCTAGTGCCGAAGAAGGCTAACCAACTCCATCAAGAATTCCAAACTCAGTAAAGGACAAATGCCAGCAATTCTGCATCCATATCTGTAGAACAAATAAATGTGCCCTGGACTGTAACCCTACAGTGAGTCCAACTATCATGGAATAGTCCACATTCAGACTGTTAAAATCTCTTATTCTCCAAAACAGATTGACTATGTCTGAACTCCCTGTTCAGAATGGGTCCCTCGGGAGTGCTAACCCGTAGACATGACTTGGAATTGTTTGGCACAGTGTTGGTTGGCACAGGCCAAAACTGTGTCAGGAACCACTCTAGCAGTTCAGCAGTGTTGGTGGCTCCAGTGTTGGGGAATGTTTCCAGGCACTGTTTAATTTACTAGTAGGGGCATAGCCAAGGAAGCCAGCTTGGAACTTTGTTGTTGCTGTTGATCTTACATGAAAAGGGTATTTCAGTGATGAGCAGCAACATAAAATGAATAGATGGGAAGGTATAGAAATAGGTCATGTTTTCATCTGGATTCAATTTTGGACCCTCTAGCACTTTGTGGTACTGTTTGTATTCTCTCGGTTGGTTGAACTGGCATCAGGACTGCTGTTTTCTGTAGATCTATTGGCAAGAGAGATCAGCCCAGTTCTGTTCTGCAGCTGTTGTTGCTGAAGCTCATTGCATGTATTCCATTTGTTTGCAAAACTTGAGATGGGGGGGCTCTGTGTTGGAGTTGTAGTATAATTAGCCCATTCAGCTGTCAAAGTTGGGCTCTAGCATTTGCTTCCATGTAGTTGGCCAAAAAGGATTATGCTATCAACTATTTTTGGAGGATTTTCTCTTGCAGGTCTGTGTCTACCTAGCGCATTCTTTATGTCATACAGCACAGGTTTTTTTTCTTTGTAATTCTTTCATTTTTACACTGAAGCTTAGTCATTCATTAATTATGAGGCCTCTCTATATATAATTTAAAGGATATTCAATGTCTGTTGTCTGTAATGAAATTTTACTCTGTTCTGATAGTTTGAGTTCATTTTTCTAAGTTTGATCTGCAGCTTCTAGGCAGTGGACTATGAAAAACTTCCTGTGTAGATAATTGCATGATAAGAACATCAGCATACAGTGTCTTGCGCCTTTTTGCGAATTGACTGGCTGAAACTCAGGGTTTGAAGAGCATCCAAGGAGGCCAGTAGGTCACAGGTGTCCGTGATGCAGAGCGTTCCTCTGAGCCTAACAGTGTTTTACTCCTCATGCTTGTTTGCATAGATTTTATTTTTAGCCATCTTTGAATTGCTGTATGAATTTAATGAGAAACCGTGTTTTTCTATCAATTTAATTCCGAGTGCCAACCTGAGTCAAAATCCTTTATTTAAGCCTATGCTTCAGAAAAAATACCTTTGCAGCTTTTGTCTGATGCAGGCTTGTTAATGAGGATCTGCACAGTAATGTAGTTAGCACTTAGTTTCCTAGGGAAGAATCCCATTTGAATTCTCAGGATTATGTTATTGTTGGCTAGATATGGTAATGCGTCTTTCTTGAGGATGCTGCTGGCTAGATGGCTTATGAAACACCCTTGTGCTACATAGGGCTAAGTGCATTTTGGCTTCTTTTGGGGGGGAGTAGTTAGCTCATCTGACCACGGCCCATGGACACCATGCCCCTCTCTCAGCATTTAGCTTGGAGCAAACTTGAGATCAAAGTGTGAGAAAGGGAAGACCACACAATATGGAAAGTCAGAAGGGCTGAGGTGCGCCAGAGCCACAGCAAGAACAAAGGAGGTGGGGGGAGTGATGTGTTTAAACATTTAGGCACAGTTGCGGGGAGGAAATCGCAGATAGGCTAGAGCGGAACGCTTGTTAGTTGCTGATTTTCTGGGCATTCTAGCATACAGGCACTCACTCCTGGCTTGTTACTTGTTGAAGAGGAAAGGGGGTTAAAAAGGAAAAGCTGTTTATTTTACTGTGTGTGTTTTTAATTGTCCCTCCTGAGACGGGCTTTTGCACGGTCGCATGTTCAGTCTGTCGCCTGCAGTTTGTTTTCTGGCAGCTGGGGCTCTGTTATCAATGTACCAGCTACCAAGGGATGAGGCGAAGGGGCAGCACCACCCACCACAGGGTGATGGCCTTGGGATGGATGGACTCTGTAAGACAAGCTTGGGGTACCTGTAAAGTTATTGTTTGTCTCTGAGCCTGGAGGAAGAGACTTCTCCCTCTGGTATAAACTTGAAGTGTGACTCCCATCTTTGTGGGTTTGCATGGTTTGATGCCTTGTCTCTCCCACACATCAGCTCATAACTGATCTGAGGTTTTCCTTGCAAAGGTAGCCCTGGTCAAAAATACTATCTAGGCAGTAGGAGCTGATATTTTGTCTTGTCTTGTGGAGAAGAAAAATTATAAGGTAAGTTGTACCAGTCTATTGCTGTTGACCTTTCTCCACTTGGTGATGGAGGACAGCTGAGTCTCCACTGGCTATTTAGTTTTTAGGTTCTCCTGATGGTTGTGCTCTCATTTTTAAACTTCCTGCTGGTGCTGTTACCATTGTGGCTATAGTGCACAGAGTGCTGAGGTGAATGTGACCCCCTCAAAAGCATCAAGGTTACTTGTATGGGCAGGTCTCCACGCATCTTTCTAGTAGTGATGGCTGCAAAGCAGAGATACCCAGCCTCTGTTTAAATTGCCTTGTTGGCATTTTGGATACAGCAGCAGGAACACACTGGGAGTTAAATCACCGTGTTCCTCCATTGTGCTTTGCGGGCCTTGCTGAACTTGGTGACGTAGACTTCCATTAATACCAAAACACAGTGTTTCAGTGCTAGATTGTACTTGCCAGCAGTGCCCTGCTGTGAACGTGTGGCAGCTGGCCACATGTGTCTCACTCAGAGCAGGGCTCAGGGGGGCCGTGGTGAAGGGTGGCAGGTGTTTCCATTAGCAGTCCCTGTAATGTTGTACACAGCTTGAACCACAGGTAGCAGTAGTGGGGAAGTGGGAGCATGTGAAAAGAGAAGAACGGGTGAAACTTCTTCCCTCCTACAGGAAGAGAAGTAAAGGCTGAATGTCAGATGCCTCAGAAATGCTCCTACTAGGTGGTTTATCCTCTGGAGAGCCTAGCCAGGGTCATTTTATTCCTTAGTCCTTGGGAGGAAGCTTGGTTGAAGAGATCAAAGGTTTAATAACTCAGACTAAGTATAGAATAAGTACAAAAGGTAGGGTCTTATCATCTGTGGCCTCAACATAGGATTTCTGGAGAAAAAAAAAGCTGAAAACAGTCTATTAGTTCACCACACCATTCACTGTTTTCCATACTATGTTTCTGTCATAGGTAATACCCTTTCCCCCCCACTTTTCTTCTCAACATCCCTCTCTCCCTGTACATAGCTTCATTTCCACTGTGTCCTAGTAGCTGCCAGGATGTTCATCACGATCGATCTGAAGTTTGTGGAGCAGATCATAGAACCATTTTGGTTGGATGAGACCCTTGAGATCATTAAGTCCATTCATAACCTAAACCTAGCACTAAACCATGTCCCTAAGAACCTCATCTATATGCTTTTTAAACACTTCCAGGGATGGTGACTCCAACACTTCCCTGGGCAGCCCGTTCCAGTGCTTCACAACCCTTTCTATGAAGAAATGTTTCCTAATATGCAATCTGAACCTTCCATGGCGCCACTTGAGGCCATTGCGCAACTTGAGGCCATTATGCCATCTTTCTATGCCTTGGATCTTTGATGTGCCTGGCCAGAGAATCCAAAATTGAGGCAACCGAAACCACAAACAAAATTGGATATATTTTCCATAAAGTCTTTGCGTTCTGTTTCCTTGAAGCAAAAAGGACATGGTTATGGTGTCCCCCTTCATGATGTGGTTATGGAGCTATTTGTATTTCTAAATAATTTCAGGACAATGATTTGTATATTACATTGCTTGGATGTGACTCCCTTGGTCTGCTGGATGCTCAGATTTTGTGTATAAAGGAATACAGTGGCACCTTAACGAGGAATGTACTTTGATGGAGCAGATTATACACATGTTTCTATGAGACAGATTCTTTGAAGTTGTCTTGTCAGTAATTGCCACAACAGGAGGGAATGTCTGAACTACGTTTATAGGCCTGTTTTCAGGAGTTTGTCAAAACAGAGTTTCATCCCACTTGGAAGTGTTAAGACTTATAAACATGTTTAGTTTGTTTTTTTTCTCTTTTCCCAAAAGCAGATGGAAAAAATAGATGAAATCCCTCTTTTTTTTTTTTTTTATGAAAGAAATATTTAGGCATATGGAAAGGTTTTATTTTGACATCATAGAGATGTTTCATTTCAGAGATTCTGAAACATTGCATTGCTTTTTTATCATCTCAACTGCTAAATGACTTAAAATATTTCAGCGTTTAAAGTGGAACACAAACTGGTACATATTCTTACCTGACTAAAATTAAATGTGTAAGTGATTCCTGATAAAAGTGACAATGAAATTGATTCAAATTTCCTGCAAATTATCTCTACTGTTACAAGGTAGTGTTTTTTTCTTTTGATGTGTGCCCCCCCCCAAAAAAACCAAACCCAAACCAAACAAAAACAAACCGACCAAACAAAAAAGAACCAACCAACCAAACAAAACACCAAAAAAACCCCCCACCACTTTATTTGCAGAACTTTTGACGAAAATCCTCACAATGTCTTTGGAACTGAAAAAGTTAATTAAAAATATTCTATCTGAAAGGCATTCAAACCTTCCAAATGTGCTCCCTTGCCAGACTGTTCTGAGAATATCAGATATTATGGTCTTTGGAATCAGAATAGGGAACTGGCTGGGAGATATTTGTCATGAATTCCAAATAGTTAGCATTTAGACTAAAAACAAAACAAAAGTACTAGGAAGATGGTAGAGAAGCACACTTTAAAATGTGATGTCAGGGATGAGAATATAGCTGTGATTTTGCCTTTATCCCATTTTTCCTCCTAGACGACCTACATGTACATTTCTCTCTTGGTCTCATTTGAAAATCTCAGGGGCATTCAGATGTACTCCCCTTAGCTGATTCATACACTGCAAGCTATCGTATCACTCCAGAAGCAGTTCAGTGCTCAGGCAGCAAAAATATTACTTATCTGACCAATTGCAATTAAGCAGTAGCATCTGGATTTGGAGTACAGTGTGTGTGTTGAAGCCATTTATGAAAAAAAATGCAAACAATTTAACAAACATAACTGGGAAACAAAAACAAACAAAGCCAAATTCAAAGCAATGGCTCTCTGGTCATGGATAGAAGCTGAATTTGTTGGCTGTTTTATCTGGCATGAGTTAGTTGCTCAGCTGTACATACAAACATTGTCCACCAGGATTTAGATTGGGAGCCAGGAACTCATTGATAAGTTTTCAGCTGGTAATGACCTTCCATCATTAAAGATTTCAGTAATGGAAATGGCTAATATTTACAGACCTTTTATGGAATCTTGCTTAGTAGTTAATAGAAAGTTTGAGACATGCTAGGAGAATGTCTTTCTTTTTCGGTTCTTTATTTTTGGAAAACCATTGTGTAGACTACCTATTACAGTTTTGAAGAACCGTGTTGAGGTTTTCTCCCCTGCAATCCATAGGGTTGTTCTGAAAGGGCTAGGTTGTAAACTGTGTTCTGAGATAGATTCCTCTTCTCCTCTTAAGCTAGGCAAGCCATTTTGTATTCCTGGTAAGTCAGATTCAAAGCTGGTACTGATCAGCAAAGCTCCTGTGATCTCCGTGAGGCATCAGTGAAGCTATGCCTGTTTATAAGGGTGATGGATCTGTCCCAGTGAATTTGTTTCTGTGCTCTCCCTCCCATGCCATCCACCAGTATGGAAGCTAACTCCCTTTTTTACCAGTCTCTGCACAGAAACAGACAAATGCAAATAGTGACAGCTGGACTTCAGCCTCTTTCTACCCTTGCCAACCATAAGTAGCATTACAGATATCCTGCATTTTGTAGCAGCAGCCTCCAGGACTGGAGGAGGAGAACACTTGGGTTTTCTGCAAAGTGCTTGGCAGAGCATGGCCAAAGAGGGGAGCCAGAATGTCAGAGAAGTAAGAGAAGCAGCAGCAGTCTGCAACAGGGTGCAATTAGGGATTTCTGGATGCTTGTGTGGGCCTGTCGCTGCTGTGTATTACTGTCTTTCAGAACACATCTGCTAGTTAATTAAAGCTACATACAGATCACCTTCTTTCTTCTTGCCTGCTGTTTTTTCTTCCTCCTCTTGCTCCTCTTTTTGTTTTTTCTTTTTCTTTTTCCTGAACTTAAGGTCCTAGATTGCTACACTGACTAGGAAAAGTGATTTGAATTGACCGCAGTATTCTTAGCTAGATGCAGGTCTGTCTATGGAACACAAAGCAGTCGCTGCAAGAAAGAACTCTCAGCTTATTCAGCTTCTTGTATGCCAGCTTTGTATGGCACTCACTGCCTCCTCTTTGTGCTACTCAAAGAACCATATCAAAGGAAATGGATTGCACTTGAGCAGCAACTGGGAACAGGCCACAGATGTCCTTCTAATAACCTGCTCCTCATGTTGATCTTACCCAGGAATCAGCACTTTGGGAGGCACCCCATGGGGTCTCTGGGGCAGGAGGTAACAAACTAGTCACTGGACCCAAACTTCATGGGAGCTGCAGTGTGGTGCACCAGAGGACAAGCAGCGGGATGGCCACCAAGGTGCAACAACCCAGAGAACAAGGTGGAGGTGGGAGTGATCTGGAAAACACATGCCTGGCTTGTAAGAAAACCTGGTTATGTCTTTTTTTCTTTCCACAGAGCAGAGCTCTGTGATCCAGCTTGCTTAGCCGAGCAGTTAATGTATGGCACCTGGGAAATGCTTGCACATTTAAGCATTGAATATTTTAGACACTTGATTATTTCAGGAACGACATTTTCCTTAAGATTTTAAGCTGTAGTAAAATGTCATGTCAATGTACTGGGAACTGAGACCACCAGTTAAAATCAGGAAAAGATCACATTTGTTCCGGAGGTACTTCTGTGGACTTTAAAATATTTATAATCTGTCTCTGATTGGACAATTTTGGCAAAAATGTCTGCTTTCGATATGTATTAAACAAGAACTACTTTAAGAACCTCTCAAACTGTAAAAGCATTTTTAGGTAGTACGTGCTTACGAAGGTGTGTGACCACTGGACACATTCACTCTGTCTGTTCCCCTCATTCTCAAACTGCAGCACCTATGCTCTCCCAACCCTGAGCTCCCCAAACCCAGCTCTGCCAGTGCAGCCTCCCTTGCTCCCCCAGGCATGGGTTGCCTGTGTATCCCATTCTTCACGGAATCACGGAATGGATGGGGTTGCAAGGGACCTCTGGAGATGATCTAGTCCAACCCACCTTCTAGAGCAGGTTCACCCAGAGCAGATCACACAGGAAGGTGTCCAGGCAGGTTTTGAATATCTCCAGAGAAGGAGACTCCACAACCTCTCTGGGCAGCCTGTTCCAGTGCTCTGGCACCCTCAAAGTCAAGAAGTTTCTCCTCGTATTCAGATGGAACCTCCTGTGCTTCAGTCTGTGCCCGTTGCCCCTCATCCTATCTTCGGGCACCACCGAAATGAATCTGGTCCCATCCTCTTGACATGCACCCTTGAGATAGTTATAGACATTGATGAGATCCCCTCTCAGCCTTCTCTTCTCCAGGCTGAACAGACCCAGCTCTCTCAGTCTCTCCTCATAGGAAAGATGCTCTTGGCCCCTCATCATCTTCACAGTCTGCTGCTGGACTCCCTCCAGTGATGCCTTGTCTTTCTTAAACTGGGGAGCTCAGAACATTCTTAGCCTCCATTAATCTGGAACTCTTACCCTGATTATGCCTTGTGTGAGATACTAATCACCTGGGTTTAAGAGGATAGGTAGGATTCAGGACATGCTGTTTTCACCAGTGACATTAGGGAGGTTGTTAATGCTGGGATTTAAGAAGCATTGCTGAAGATGTTGCTAGAACCCATACGTGAGCCACCCAGTGTCTCTTTTTTCTTCCAGATGGAGAGAAACTTTCTGACTTGACAGAACAATAAGAGGTTTTGGGGGGTTTTGTGTGCGGTTTTGGATTTTTTTTTAATTTTTTTTCCGGGGGGAAAAATTATATAGAATTATGTCACATCAAGAAAAACACAATGATTAAAATAACTTGCTATGAATATTCATTCTCAGCTTGGCAGATGGATGAAGTGGGCTGAGCATTTGCAGAATATTGCTAACTGAGCTCTCTTCCAGAGAATAACATTTCAAAAGAATTTCCGATTAGGTCTGTTGGCCAAAACTAGAAAGGATTTTTCTCTTCCTTTTTTCTTTCTTTGGCATTCTGAGCTTCCACCTTCCTGCCGAAATGAATTTCTCTCTAATCACAGTTTTGGATACTTCTGAAGCCTCACACTGAGGCCTTCCAGATGGGTTCATTGCAGTGGGAAGAGAAATACTCATTATCATTATTATTATGATTACTATTATAGTTCTTAACTCTTACATTACATTGCCGTGATTGTGCTGGAGCATCTCAAACCGGTTTACAAACAAGTTCCATTTTCTCCAACTGCTGAAACGTAATCACCTCTGAAGAAAGAGCCAGCATTTGTTGAATAGCTTTGTGCTAAAGAATAGGGAAAAAAATGCAATGTACATGTTTTAAAGTTTAAGAGTTACTTTACTAGAAGGAGTGAAATGACTCAAACTGGAATTTAACTGTATTTGTACTTAAGGTATTATGAAAGGTTGTATGGACAAAGTAACAAGCAATGAGTTGTTGTAATACAATACAATACCTCTTTTGAAGCAATGAGTTGTACTTTCTTTGAATGTCACAGCACTCCATAATAGCAGTTTTGATTATTAATCAGTACTGGCTTTAAAGGAACATTGTTTTTTATCAAAACACTGATACTGTTTCAAGTTCTGTCTTCAACAAACCGAATTTAAAAAAAAATCTGTTTGCCAGGAAGAATGTTGAATAAAATGGCTGTTGTGCTGATTTATTTTCTTTTGGTGGCAGTTTGAAACCAGAAGAGAAAAAAATGTATCGGTTTTCCAAAACTGAAATATTTAGGGTTTGTTCTTTTTTTCTGGAAACCAAAAGCTATCCCACTTTTTCTGATAACTTGGAGCTGTGCAGTCTGAGAGGGTTAGAGTGGTCCAGCCATGCCAGTATCCCTCCAGTCATGCACCTTATGTTGGGAGTGAGGCAGAAAGAAGGCTTGATTCGCTGTGACAGATAGAACCAGTCCATGCCTTCCTTGCAGCCTGGTGGAATCCCCACCAAGTGATTTGCCTGGCAGACAATGGCTGCTTTGGGGTTGTGCAAGTTAGTCACAGCATGTCTGATGCTCTAGCTTGCACCTGCATGGAGTTTTTTCTAGGATTTTTATTTTTTTTTCCCCTTTGGCATGGATGCTGCACCATGCAGCACTTCTGAGCTGAGTAGGCCAGCAGCTTCTTGGAGAAGGTCGGGATTCAGGTATCACAGTATAGCACCATTTTGCCCAGCCATATGTGATTGCAGGAAGACTTCCCTAAGTTTGCTTTCCACAGCTGTTGGTACGAGTAGGCAGCAGGTGTGAGACAAACCTAGAGGCGTGTTGTGCTTTTGGTAGACGGGAGATGTAGAGAAAATATGACCATCCAGGAAAAGGGCAGAGACATGCATGTATATAAGGGAAAGCAGAATGCAGCAAGCAGGGCTCTACTTCAGAGTGATTTGTTACCATCCCAGCAATAGCTTTTGTTTCAACTGAACATGATCTCTCCTGAGAAGAGGAGGAATCTAATCACGATGATTGATAATTCCTACAGAGGTTCCCCAGTAGGTATCAGACTCATGGTGCAGAAAACTGCTCTGTTCTGGGAGAGAAGATAGGAGCAAAACGCCTAGCACGCTGCTCAGAGGGTGTCTCAGCTCACTTCAGGTTCAGCCCTTGAACCAAGGAGTTTCATTGCTTTGGAGAGTAGAAAAAATTATTTGAGGGCCATCCAAAGAAGGCCTCTGGCAGGTTGATGTGTGGAAGCCAGTGCTCCAGTTTAATAAACTCGGTACCACTTGTATACCTCTCTGGCAAATGGATAGTGACACACAGTGACCAAGCTTCACCGGCAGTGTTGCCCAAGGCTTTAATTGCTTTGCACGTAAAGTTATTTATCTCCACATCAAGAGGGTTGAGACCACATTTAGGGGAGTAATTACAAAGCTGCCAGAGGGACCGGTGTTTGCCATGCCAGCCAGGCTGTGATTTATCAGTTCTTCTTGCATTTAGAAAGCGGGAATTCTGCTCACCTCTTCCCTTCATCCTGTGCATCATGGCTAAAAGCATCTGTATCCCCCAATTCCCTCCTATACTATCTGCGTGGAGTACATTGGGCAGCTCTAAAGTATCAAATACTGTGAGTTTAGTTCTGAATATTGGTCTTACAGTTTCACTCCCGAGGGTTTTTTTATTTCTTTCTTTTCTATTTCTTTTTTTATAAAGAAACTGTTATTAGGATTTTCCGTGAGGTTTCATGATGATACCTAGGGAGACTCTTTCTTTGCTTTGTATGAGCTCTTGATTCATCTATACCTTTATAGCAACAAATTCTTATCTTCCAGTAGAGGGTTTGAAATGCCTCTGCCTTACACATGAGGTCCATAGGGGTTTTTGTTTGTTGTTTCCCATGAAATGTAAGGAAATGCAGTGCATTCAGCCTGAAGTCTTTACCTATCATGGTCTGCTGTCCCAGGCCTGGATTCCCTATACCCAGGTGTTTCAGACTTGGCCTACATCCCCCGCACCTTGCTAATCTAACCCTTCATTTGTTTATTCCTTTTTAAAATTTGGTTTTCTATAACACCGGTTTTCAAATATCTCTCTGCATAGTGTGAATCTTGGTGTCGTCACAGATCCTGTGATTATTGGACCTAATGTATGTCCTCTGCTAACCCAATGGATTTTTTGAGGGTTTAGCATATTCATGTTAGTGGAGTGAAAACCTTGCCCCAGCAGAAGTGTGATATTAAGATCTCTCCCAAGGTTATGAAAAATCATAAAGTGAAAGGGACCTGATTGACTAGTCTAAATATTGACCTTATTTATAGAAATTTCCAATGAAAGAGACTTGGACACCTCCCTAGGTAGCATGCTGTAATGCTGTGCTATCCTAAGAACTGAAAACTTTTTCCTAATTTTCAAATCAAATTGCCTTGACTGCTGTGGACACAGAGAATGAACTCTTTCTAATAAGTTTCCATATATTCAAGGCGTGTTAGTTCTGTAGTCTTCTCTTTTTTAGATTAAGCAAATGTGGTTTTGCCAGCCTTTCCTCATGGGTGATGTTTTCTAAATACATTTTTTTTTCCCCACTCTGCATCTATCCCAGTTGATCTGTCTCTTTCCTGAAGTCTGGTGCCTACAACTGGACAGTAGTTCTCCAGCTGAGGTTTCTTTGTAACTGTGTGCATTTTTCAAATGACACCTTACACATCTCGCACGTTATTCTCCTCTTAACGTGGAATGTGGGGTTTTTTAGAACATTGTTGGCTCCTGTTTAGTGTGTGAACTGCTATATGCTTTAGGTCATTATTGTAGGAGTACTCACTTCTGAATGAATGACTGGGCATTGTGTGCATGATGTCATTCCCCTCTCAGATGTAGCACTTGGTACTTTTCTGTCAGATTTCATCTTGCTTGTTTTGGAGAACTTCTCTTGCTTGCCAAGATCACTTTGCACTTAGTTCCTCTTCTTCTGAGTGAGAACAAGAACAAGCTCTCTCAGTTCAGTGTCTTTCAACAGGTGTATATGTGCAGAGAACCACTGAGTAACAGCAGCAGGGCCTCGAGCTTGCTATTCTCACAAACATCTTACACTAGCAAAGCCATTGTAATAATAAGTAGGAGATATTCCGAAAGGGAACCAAGACAATTTTCCATTTTCCTTATGTTTCTGTGGGTTGACCTCACTGAGACTGGATTTCTTTTTACTGATTGGATACCTTTATAGCTCAAGTAATTTCTTCAATCTGTCCCTTTAAATGTACTGTTTTGTTTTAAGGGTTTCCTCACTTCACTTCCTAGATTCATGTTTACCTTTCTTATTCAGACATGCCTTTCTGAATCTTGGATTATCCTTTTCCCCCTTGTCTTTATGTATAAGGATAGGGATTTAATCCTTATAACTTCTGATGTTACTTCTTTTTCAACCAGCTTTCTGATTAGTTTTACAATCCCCTTTCAAAAGAAATTGGTACTTCACTTCTGTGTTGTAGAATTGGGATTTTGTTTATTTGTTTGGTTTTGTGTTTATTTATTTATTATTTTATTTTTTATTTGGGGGGTGGGGGGTGGAATTCCTGAAGGACAATGAGCCTGTTTGTGGAGTGGCTATTGTTTTTCAGTGCATCAACAACAGTTGCTTTGCAAACAGGCTTTTTTCTTTCATGTTAAATTCCACTGAAAATAGTCTCCTGTCTCTGTGAGCTCTGGAGTCAGCTGTTCTAAGTGATAATTTATTTAACATATCAAGAAATTATTTTTCTAAACTGTCACCCAACATGACACCTGACTCATTTTTGTAAGCAGATAACCAAAGTCATCCACTTTTTTCTGCTTTATTAGACTGATTACTGCTTTGATGTTCATCAAAATTATGCATTTAGTATTTTTCTGTCGTCTTGATCAAGAGGATGGTGATGATGTAACCCTGCTAGTATACTGATATGCTTATATTTGGGGCTTCATGAACATCTCAAAACATTACCTCACTGGATTCTGTGGGGGTACAGCACCCTCACTTCTAAAGCCTAGTATTGTCCTTCACATCCAGTTTGCAACCAAAGATTATGTTCCTCCATTGATCTTTGTCATTCCATTAGTCCTTATTATAGCAAGGTTTTATTCCATTATCCAACGTTCTCGTTTACCCATTATTGCTCAGAAGCTTCTGGAGTGATGTGTACACATATGATCATTTTTAATCTTGGCCCGGAGCCTAATTTTATTGAAATTCTGTGTCGGAAGCCCTGTCATTTTTCAGAATTTATTTCTGCAGTTTTAATGTTTCTCAGATTTGCTTTAGCTGAAGTTTCTGTCCTGTCCTCTGCTCCCAGATAACAGTTATCTCTCTATTACTGACATCCCTAGCAGATGACTTTGTCTGACTTGAGCGCTCCTTAGCACCTGCCAGCTTTCCTTAGCTCAGAGTTTAAGAAAATCCCCTCTAAACCATATTAATTTTAAGAAGCACAGTTGGGGTCTGCTGTAGCTAAGATGGAACCCATCCCGAGCCCACCATGTCTGCAAACACAGTGTGTTTGCCTGAAATCCCTGCATTCCTGATAATGTTTATACCCTTCCTCTCTGTTTGAACTTTTTCGCCCTACAGAGCCCCTGTAATTCCAGCCATTTGTGCAAGGTAATATGATGCCTGTGAAATGTTTCAGAGAAACGTGTTGTAGAGACTTAAGTGCATTTTCAGTGCAATTTTCTAGGGTCTCTCTCTTACACAACTGCCTATTATTGTTACAAGTATATGTCATGACCAAGGACCTCTCGTCTGTGCTCCTTGCATATTGGTCTAGATGTTTGCTGAGCGCTATGACTTCTGCTCCCTCTAAGCAAGGTAATTGCAGGTTTCCTTAGTCATAATCTGGAGCTGGGTCAGATCCTCCTGGCACTGCAGCCTCTCTGAATCTTACAGCTGGAAAGTTTCTGAAGTAGCGTTCCTCAGGATGGGGGTGTGTGGGAATAGGAACAACAATTCAGTGACTGAAAGTATCCATTTAACGGAGTTTCTTCCTCCATTTCAGCCCGATCTCATGCTGCTCTGAGGCCAGGTCTCTCCAGCGGGAGTGGGAGGTGGGTCTGATGGGCTACACCTCTCCCTCTGCTCTGGGTGTTCCATCACTCATCCTTGGAGTGCCCTTTTGCTTTTGAAGGCTGTGAGGTACTGAATGTCCAGCCAAACTAGGGAAGTGATCGTTCCACTGTACTCGGCATCGGTGAGGCTGCACTTCAAATACTGTGTTCACTTTTGGGCCCCTCACTACAAGAAAGACTGGATCCAGTGGGGCCCCACTGGATTCTGTGGGGGTACAGCAGCCTCACTTCTGAAGCCATTTTGGGCCCCTCACTACAAGAAAGACGCTGGAAAGAGTTCAGAGGAGGATGGTGAGGCTGGTGAGGGGCCTGGGACACAAGTCTGGTGAGGAGCGGCTGAGAGAACTGGGGCTGTTTAGCCTGGAGAAAAGGAGGCTGAGGGGAGACCTGATCGCTGTCTACAATTACGTGACAGGAGGTTGTAGCATGGAGGGTGTTGGTCTCTTCTCCCAAGTAGCAAGTGATAGGACAAGAGGAAATGGCCTCAAGTTGCACCAAAGAAAGTTCATATTGGATATTAGGAATCATTTATTCATGGAAGGGGTTGTGAAGCACTGGAACAGGCTGCCCAGGGAAGTGGTGGAGTCACCATCCATGGAGGTGTTTGAAAGACGTGTAGATGTGGTGTTTAGGGACGTGGTTTAATGGCGGACTTGGCAGTGTTAGGTTAATATTGAACTTGATGATCGTAAAGGTCTTTTCCAATCAAAATGATTCTGTGATTCTATGTTTTGTGCTCTTAAAGGGCAAGGCAATCCCTAAGAACTTTCTGCCCATGCAGGTCCATAGCTTAGTCCTCTGCTCCAGCTGCAGACCCTGCTGCTTTGCCTTTAAATGGGGAGTTGAAGGTGGTTTTTTGTGTGTCTTTTTTACTTTAGTTAGTACTGAGGCTTTATTTTAGGGGAAGTAGCAGAAGACCCTCTTCAAATTCCACATCTAACTCCTCTTCAGCTCAAAAGTTTTTGTGCTCTATCATGTTTCTCAGCTGGAAATTTCCTGTGAGGCACCACCATCCTTTCCATGTACTTTTGCTGCAGGAACTGAGAAAGCTCGAAAGAAGCAGGTATGATGGATGCATTAGTGGATAGGCACTTCACACCCAGGTAAAAATTGACTACAAGTGTGCCAAGGTCAGAAGAGTTGCTGTGCTGCAAAAAGTGTTATATCTATGTTATTGTTTGTAGATGCCATAGATATTAAGCTGATGTCTCTAAACAAACCCTGATCTGCAATCCTGGGCACTTTTGTAAATAAAAAAAAAAAAAAAAAAAAAAAAAAAAAAAAAAAAAAAAAAAAAAAAAAAAAAAAAAAAAAGCAGGACAGTGATTATAACAAGGAATATGAACCAAAACACAAGAGTAAAATATCTGTATTTAGAGGTGCTGGAATCAGGGATTCAGAGCTCAGTATTAGCACTAAATCATTTCTGTGCTCCCAATTTTCCCTGCGTTTTTAAGGCATTGTGAGTATAATATTTGCCATTGTAGCCTTAAGCTAACTTGGCACCAGTAAAACTGGCATAAACACCAAACACCTGTCTTTAATCTGGTTTATGGGGAAACTCAGAAGTATTGTGCATTATCTCCCTGTCTCTGGACCGTCTCTGTGAGGTATAGGATGGGAGAGGCCAGTTGCTCCAGCCATTAGGGAATGGGCTATATTTGCAGCTCTGCAACTGACACCCTGAAGTACCCTTGGAAACATCATATTCTCACTGTGGATTTCTATTTCCTCTGCTATAATAAGGGAAAAAAAAAATTCTCATCAGTATTTGAGCTCCATTTTGGAAATCTTTGAAAGCAAGCCATTCTAAAAATGCAAAACACTGTTTTTACTATTTATCAGCTTATAATTGGACCTCTCCCTTCACATAGATACCTAAGTCTAATTTTTCTCTGATCTTTGCCACCTTGACTTATTATGCTCTTTCTCTTTTGGCTCCTACTGCTTTATCTGACCATGGGATGTATTATTCAAATGCCCTCACATTCCTCTTATTGCTAATTATATTTTAAAGAGGTTCTGACTTCATTTTTGCTCACTACAGAATCGTAGTCCAGCCATGACACTGACAGAGAGGGCTGCTGGAGCTCAGAGAGAACTTGTGCAAATGGCACTTCTCTTTTTGGACTGTCAGTCTTAATGGAATATTTGATGAGCTGGTAATAACCCCAGTACTCCTTATGTGCGAAGTTGGGGGAGAGCAAGAGACTCGTACCAGCTTTCATTTATTAATATATGTTTGCCAAAAGAACGTTTTCTGTAGAATGTTTTCCTGTGAGTGGTGGCACTTTCCCTCAGCTTGGTCCAGGTGGATCCTTCCAGAAAAGCTGTTTGAAAGATCCCTCATTGCTAGTTTGTGCTGGTTTCATAGGATCACACAGAAAATAGTTTACAAGGATCCTGAAAACTCATCTACTTCATCCTCTGCCTCAGCGTGCAGAAGTGCTTGGGGTGTTCTGCTGCCGATCGATGTAAGGGTGTTGCTTAGGAATATGCCTGCAGATTGCTACAGTTTGAAACATGCAGGGCGGCTTTGGTTGAATCATGCACTACTTTTACAGTAATGTTCAGATTCATAGCTCTGAAGTTCAGAAGATGCTGTTATGCCATCCAGACCCACCACCAATAGTTTTGTAGACTGGGGAATTTTACTGCTTCTAACCCAGTACTTTGGCTTAGATTTGTAGTTAGGGATAGAGTGCGTTCATAAGTAATTGTGGGGATTCGGCATGGCATATGCATGGGATTTTGTTTGATCATTTTTGATCTTTCATTGTGGAGAACCATGCTGTTTTTTCCTCTGCCAAAATGTGAATTTAAGAACCCGATTTTGGCCACTGTTTTCTGTAATCTTAGCTGTTCATTGATTTTGTCTGATGAACATGACCAGCTGCTGAGACACTGGATGTGGTATAAGGACCTAAAGACAGGAAAAGTACTGAATCTAGTGATATAGCAAACCACAAATGAGTCTTTGTTATGTCACCTGCTTTTGGAAAATCTGCCCTAACATGTGAATTACGCTGTATCTTGCATATCAGGGAATCGGGGTACCACAGGCAAATATCTCTGATGTCATGAAATGCCAGAGGCTATAGCAGTACGTTCTCTTAAGAAATTCCCTTTCTTTTTAAGGTATAGCTAAGTTTCTTTCTTTCTCTAAGATTTATTTCCTTCCCCAGTTGACCTGGCACAGATTGTGCAATTATTAGACTGCTAGGGCAGTTATACTGTGGATGCTAGAATTTGAGTCTATGTAGATAAGTTGAGATTAATTCTGAATTTAGAGCTGAACTTTCTCACAATGGAGAAGTTTTTATATCTCAAAGGCATACAGTGAAACCACTTCCTACCTTGGAGTCACAGGATAAACGACATGTTTTCAGTGTTCAGAACACACTGTACATGCTTTGGCATCCAAGTAAGCAGACAAACAAACAGGTCTATTGCACTACAGTTAAAATCGCTGTTCCAAACTCTGCTGATTATAGAGGCCACGATCATCTCTAGCCTTCTCGGAGTGGGTCAATGCTGCTTCTGTGAAGCCTTTTTTGTTAAGGACAGATGGATTTTTTTTTTTTTTTAATTTAAACTCTCACTATTTTCTTTTGTTTTGTTGTCTTTACTTTGACTTTTTACTGTATTAGACTAGTAAGTAAATAATAACAATAATACGCATATATCTGATAGAGAGCAATAGATTAAATTAAATATTAATGTAACAGAAAAATCAAAAGAATGGATATAAGAAAATGTTCTGAGATTATCGCAATGAACCACTTGAATGTTTAGCCATCAAACATTTCATTGAAGTTGACAATTTCCATAGAGAAGTCTGATTTTGATAAGAAATTGAATCAAAACTGGTTTGGCATTTTTTGCTTTTATCTCTGACAGTTTTGATGATTGATCTGCTAAATTTCATCGTGACCTTTATCCATAAGGAGGATCAGCTCACTGACCTGAAAGATATTGTCCTTTTTAGACATAGAAAGAGCCAGGGATTCCTGTTGCTTAATGCAACTTTTGATGCTGACTGCCTTGCTCGCGTCATGTACGTTTTCTATTGAGGCCTTCCTGTCACTAGAAGAGTAGTCATCATTGTGGTGTGCTTTTTGTAATGGTTTGCTTGGTTTTGTGTTTTCTTTTTCTTTTTGTGTGTTTTTTTTGTTTGTTTGTTTGTTTGGGTTTTGTTTTGTCTGCTTGCTTTTTTATTGCTTTTTATTTTTTAAGAAAACAGTAGTGCTTCTATATGCCTTCTATTACCAAGGTGCAAAGGAATATATTTCTGATGTATTCCAGTATAAGTAGTAGCCCCCAAAACAAGCTGCTTAGCCCTCTTTCCTGTCTCAAAAAGTGAAAAGTGAGAAAGGCTTCTAAACCCAGTTATTTTGTCCATATATTGTTTTCCTCTTAATGTGAAGAGAATTAAATCTACTTGGTCTATTTCTTACTAATTATCCCTGAAGTCTAAGTAGGTCTGGAGTCTACTGGCATGTTTTCAATGGCTGGAAAGTCTGTCATATTTTAGAGGAAGAGGATAAGCATTGCATATAGATTTGAAGAGAAACTAGAGCTGACTAGGTGGGTGTTGCTAGATTTGTTTAAAACGCCAACTCCTAGTGCAGTACACATGTGCCATTGGTACCCCATGGCATGATGATTTGTAGCATCCCACAGTTGTTGTATGAGATGCCTTCAAGGTTGTGCCAGGGCAGTGTTTGTAGAGGAGGTCCACAAGGAGTGGGCAAGCAGGTGCATGATGTTTTAGCAGGATGCAGTTTGTGAGTCCTCATTTGGTAATTATTAAACCAAACATTAGAGAGGCTGTTGGTGATTCTGTGTCATTCATGTATTAACAGATGTAAAACGGATGGAAAATTCACATGCAGTTGCTGTGATGCTGGTAGGAATCACAGAATGGATGGGGATGGAAGGGACCTCTGGAGATCATCTAGTCCAACCCACCTGCTAAAGCAGGTTCACCCAGAGCAGATCACACAGGAA
>VWYH01005065.1:410556-422240 GCA_013399365.1 Pampusana beccarii
CTCTCAGCCTTCTCTTCTCCAGGCTGAACAGACCCAGCTCTCTCAGTCTCTCCTCGTAAGAAAGGTGCTCTTGGCCCCTCATCATCTTCATAGCCCGCCGCTGGACTCCCTCCAGTACTTCCTTGTCTTTCTTAAACTGGGGAGCCCAGAACTGGATTCAGCACTCCAGATGTGACCTCACCAGAGCAGAGAGGGAGGATAACCTACTTTAACCTACTGGTCACATTCTTCTCAATGCACCCCAGAATGCTTAACATGTACATTTGAAAATTCTCACTTCTCTCTGCTTGCAACAGAGAAAAGATGTGTTTGTATACCATGTCTTCAATTGAAGTAAAGTCACTGCAGGCTATATTTGTTTGCGTATTCTTAATCAGTTTTACTTACTGTCACATTGAATTTGCAACTTATATGTAAAGAGTGTTACTGCCATACTGTTCTTCCTTGCTATAGCCTTGAAAAGGATGAGCTTCAAAGACCTCCTTGCAGCTGCAGGACTTCCAGGACTAGAATTCAGAACTCAGTAGACTCAAATCTCCTGTGTGACTTGCAGACTTGTCACTGTAACTTCTAGCTGCCTCACTGATTACAGCAGATGATTTGTTTCCTTGCTGCTTTTTGGGTTCTCAACTTTCTTGTTCCCACTAGGAGTCCATCAACTGAAGAGTACAACTGGGATATCTAAAATGTACTTGTTTCATCAGTCCCTGTTCATGCTATCTAGACATTCTTCCTGCAACATCGGCTTCTTGCCATCATTATTTTCTTCCATATTATAAGACAACTCTAGCAGTGGTCTCTTTTTCGTTACCAGTGATTTCATTTCTATCTTAAGGATTTCCAGGCTGCCTGTCATAATAGAATCTGAGTTCTTGAGAATACCCTCTGAAGCCATTTTTCTTAAATTGTTCATAAAGGGCTTGTTACAGTACTTGGAGGTGTCATCTTGAATGTCTTAGCCAAATGGAAATGTGGCTAGCTAACTGCCTTTCTAGCTCCCACTTCTACATGTGATGGTTTCTTCATTCCAGACCTGAAAGCATTTTGGTATTAAATGAAATGTTTTCTCTGCAGTAAAATGCTTTGCAGCCCTTTGGGATGAAGCGCGTCTTACAAATAAATTATTATAATAATAGTGGTGATATTAGTAGTAAATAGAGGTGATGCAGTTTCTATGTTTAGTAGTTGTATGGACTTTGCCCAGGCAAACGAGGGTCATTTGGGACAGAAAGTGAAAATGTGCAAATGATAGTTGGGCAATACTGTTTTCTCTGATATTGGTGTAAAACTCAGCTGCCTGTTGACTTCAAGTTTCTTTATATTGAAATCATCCCATTCACTTGCATTAAGTTCCCCTGGATTTATGCTGGTGAGAGCAGATTTTGGCCCCTTAGATGAAGCTCAAGACAATTATATTTCCATTAAGAAATTAATTTTGAATTAATGCAGTTATTGTGCAGCGATTAAATCCCACACTGCTGTTAGAAAAACTGAATTATTGAGGTTTGCCATTTAAGCTGTAGCTTGTGCGGGCATAATGAACTGGCCTTTTATATTACACGATAAACCTCATGTTCTTAATAATCACTTGGAATTGACTTCATGTAAATAACTAGTACAGCTGCAGCAATCGTCTCCTGAGATGGTGCTGCTATCTTGCCAGGATTTTTCTGGTCGCTGCATTCTTTTTTACTGTGGAGTTACTACAAAACCAACCTGCATGCTCTCCTAGCAGCTCAATTAATACCTTGCACAACTTGTAAAGACCTCTTTATAGATTTAGCAGGTAGCTTATTGTAGGTTAAAAATGTACCAGTTGAATTTGAGTGTTGCCATTATTATTGCTGATGGAGTCTTTCAACTCTGCAAGAAGGGTTATATAGATTACATGATGGTTAAAGCTCAGTAAATATAGTTTAGCAGTAGAAGGGTTTGTATTTAACCTCCTATGCAGGGGCTGGTCCAGCAATCCAGTGAGTGACAGTACAAAGGTGTGTTCATGTGTGGAGCACCGTTTTTAAAAGTGGCTAAAGGACTTAGGGCCCCACGGCTTTTGGCCATGTAATTCTCTTAGCCACTTTTAGCAATCGGGCCATCTTAGAAATAAGACTTTTTTTCAGTGCATTTCTCTCTGGCTGAATCTGAGGTTGGTTGGTTTGTTTTTCCTGCAAGGGTATTAATTTCAGTTATTGGTTCCCAGCAATAAGGCACAGAGATGCCATGTCATTAACACTTGACTATACAGGTGAAAGGATGGAAGATCTTTCCCTTCCTGCCCTATCATATTGTTTTTACCTCTCTACTTCGATGAGAGAGTTTAAGATCTGAATGTCAGACAGTAAAATCGGTGGAAGCAGCTGGAAATTCATCTATTTTCAATTGCAAGCCATTAATTTAGGAGAATTAATATGAACTTGAAAATCTCTTCAACAGTCCTATTTTTTGGAAAATTTTAGCCTTGTGATTCATATTCAGATATATGACAACATAACAGCTCTCCCGTGTGAGAAAGAAACTACGTTTTGTAGAGCATATTTTGCTTTTCTCTAGCAGGTAGTAGTAGTGCACATGCTGGGAAAAAAACCCAACATTATATTTTCTTAAGTTTTATCTTCTTTGTTTCACATTCACTGACAGCAATGCCACTGGATGCAGTCTGTACCTACCTAATGTCACTGTGTTTTTTGCAGAACAGGACTGATTGTTAATTTTCTGTGTCCTGTTCTGTATTCTGAGTCTGGACTCTGGCAAGGGCAGCTGACTCTTAACATAGCTCCAAAGGGTTAAACATGGGAAAACAAATCTCCCCTCCAAATCTCTCTGCAAACAATGGTTGCTGCTCAGTGGAATGGCTTGCCTGTGCTCAAGTGCTTTCTGGAGTTTCACATGTACAGCTGTCTGGGTACCTCTTTGTCTACAGTGTGATAACAATTATCATTTCCTTTACAGATAAACTAAATGCATTTGTAGTCCGTATTTCCAGCTCCTTCTCAATCACCTTCTGCTTCTTTCTTCTGTTATTTGGGTGAAAATTCCCTGAGATGCTGTTCAGCTAGAATTTACAGCACAAGAAACAAATTGTTTCTGGAGAGTGCTATTTACCTTTTTTATTTTCTGCTTTGTTAGCTACGCAGAGGTTTCATTAGCAGGGAACAAAATGAATTCCAGGGACAGGGAGTAATATGCACACAAGTTATATATATTTAAAAAAAAAAATACACTAACAACCTTCAAACATGAAAATAACCTAGGCCCAGAAAGAATACAGCCAAAGAATCTACTAACAAGGGAGCAAATTGCCTTCTGGATAATGCAAGATGGAATTAGCCTATTAAAACCTTGGAAATTAGCAGTGCTGTAACCAAAACCACAGGGTCCCTGTGCCTACACAATGTTATGCTGTTAATTATTCAGAGACCTGAGTCCAACTGGAAAGCATGTCAAAAGGGTCATTACCTTTATTCCTTTCAGTGTACTTGTAGCCGTTTTCTCTGGCAGTTACCATGAAGTTCCGTGCAGTGGGCACATCAGCTCCAAAATGTGTTAGATGGGGGCACTGCAAGTCAGCTGCTTTGTCAGGAACATGGGGTGAGCACCAAACTGGGCTAGCAGGTAGTGCTTCAGGGCAGAAGAGCATGGCATTGGCAGAGTTTGGTCAGATGGAGGTTCTAAAAATGAACTACCAGGTGATAGATACTACAGTTGCGACTGAGTTGCCGTATCAAAGATTTTTTGGGCATTCTTGCACTAAACCTACCTATTTCTGCTCTTCCTGTCTTACCCCAAGTTCAGAACTCTGTTTGCAGCTGCAGGGGAGGCATTGAGTTCCTCTGCCCTGTGGTAGGTGATAGAACTGTACTGCTTGCCGCACAGTGTGTGAGGGGAGAGCGTGCAAGTGCGATATCTGAAACACAGCACCTTGGGAACTGACTGGCTCTTTTTGTACACAAAGGATAATATCCACCAGTCTGTTGCTGGGGAAAACCCTCCTCCTTGCAGGAGGTTCTAGCAGAAAAGCTTTGAATCTGTACTTACGATGGAAGAAAAAATAGGGAGGAAAACCAGCCACCTTCAAGCCTGAGGGAATGGAGTTTGTCAGAGCAGATAACTAGGACACTTTTATGAAATGGATCAAGCCCCCTCACCTCAGGGGAGGAAGTGCGGGGTGTTGATAAGATTGTACCACACAGACAACATTTGGTAATTAGTGCTATCTCTAATGTAATCACTCACTAAGAGGTTTAGCTGGGATGTGACTTACCCAGGAGAGGCACTAGAGGAAAGGGGAAGAAAGGACAGGTGAGAAGAGCAAGATGTAAGTAGTCTTTGCCTTTCTTTAATACTGTCTATCTGTGGATCTCAAAGAGTCTACCCTACTTTTGACAACAAGTGTGTAGTAGCTCTGTGACATATATAGTATTATCCTCTTTTTGCATAGGAAGGAGTGAGGTGCAGTCATGCTGGTGACTACGTCTAGGCTGCCTCATGTGTCAGACACTGTGCTGGGAATAGAACAGAAAAAGGGAGAACAAGCATTCTCTTTAGAGCTTGGTGGTACTGAGATACGCATAAACCTGGAAGGTGTATGAATGAGACAGCTTGTG
Source organism: Pampusana beccarii (assembly GCA_013399365.1). Lineage (NCBI taxonomy): Eukaryota > Metazoa > Chordata > Aves > Columbiformes > Columbidae > Pampusana > Pampusana beccarii. The sequence goes on from VWYH01005065.1 coordinate 415,161, forward strand.
TTTATACTTCAGAATAAGTCTTGCCTTAAGAAGGTGGTCATTCTGGATTTACTGGAAGCAGCACATCAATCTCATTATAAACAATAACATGCTATTATACTTAGTGCTTTTTGTCCTAGAGAGTCCCTCTTGCATGTGGCCATATGCCAGTCAAGAAGATTCACTGGGTTAGCTTAGCAATTTTCAGATCAACTGTGCTGGTTGCTTCTAAATAAACACCCTCTATGAAATCTGACACTGCCATCACCATGGGTTTTGTTGCAGAGATGCCACATGTCATAATGGCCAGTGATAACAACTCGATGAATTTCATCTCCAAACCTGCAGATAAGTTTAAAATCTGACTTTGTGAGAAAGGCTCTGGCACTGAATGTGAAGGAGGTATGACTAGATTCTTCAGACATTTGAAAGTTTTCCCCATTTGTAGATCTCATCTCATACCACAAATTCCCACTGAGGTGTTATTTTATTTTTTCTAACTTTGAAATATGTTCTTCAGCCTAGAGGGAAGCCTTTATGCTGCAATCCTGATTCTTAGCTGCTTGTAATATTCTTTCATCCAATACCCCTAGCAGTCTTTCTGTGCACACATTTAGAATCCTGTATTTACACTTGATTCCTTCAGAGGCAGTTGAGGTAGTTGGATTCTCCTCTCTTTCTATAGTCCACTTCCGGAAGGCATCACCTTCCTCTTCAGACAAATACATGCCTTGAGGCAAACAGACGCCACTGTTGTAGTCTCATTTGCATGGGAAGTTGCCAGGCCCGATCTGACCTGCCTTTCCATCAGGGTTATAAAGGTAACGGATAGTCAATTTCAGGGATTCATGATCCATTTTAGCACAGTGCATCACCTGCAGCTAAATAATACGGCTGTGATAAAATCAGCCATAATCACTGCATCTTACTCAGCACTGACTTGGCTGTAAATATTGCCTTCATATATTAAAAGAAAGAAAGAAAGAAAGCGAAAAACCTCAAATGGAAGGAGAGAAAAAAAATAAATCTGAAGAAAAAAGGTCTGTTGATCATGATTGACCAGAGTGGTATTTCCTTATACAGTAGGCTTTCTGAAAGAGGGGAGCAGGGTTGGAACTGGTAGGCTGCTTGCAGTTCAGAGGAGACAGTGTTTGATGCACAACTGAAGCATTCCCCATTACTGTGGGATGGTTCACTAGCAAAAGTAGGCCTGGGATGTACACTGTTTGAGAAGCTAATGAACTTTGAGGATGTCTCCATCTTTATTACAAGTGTTTCAAATCCTGAACAATTATCAAAACAATTTTCTTGCTTTCCTTTAAGTTCAGTCTTTTGATTTCCTGAAAGAAGCATCATGACTGTATTTTCTCTTTCCCAGAACAGTTTATGACTGAAATGGAAGCCCTTTTGGCTTCTGAAAATTTTTTTTTTCTTCTTCAATTCGTGATTGGCCTGTGCAGCTCTTTGTTCACTGTAAACCCACGATCGGTGATCTTTGAAGCAATATCTATCATGGTTCATTTGTACCGTATAATCACCCTATGCCTAAGAGAGTCGCTATTAGATATTAAATCCAGATTCTTCACCTTTCGGACTGTTCCAAATTATTGTTGTAGCTTTTTTTGTGGCTATAAAAACACCACATGTTGGAAGTGTTTAAATGGGTGTGGTGTATGAAACCTCACCCTGCTGTTATGCTGTCCTGGTCTTGTAGCAAAAAGCCATCATCATCAGAACTTAATGTGAAGTATTTCTAGCATTTCAACAGACACAACAAGGTCTCTGTCTAGTCAGCTGGGTTTTCCTGCCCCTTAGTTTAGTGGTAAGATCTGATGATGGAAAAAGCATGACAAAACACAGGCTTCAAGGGCTTTGTGTATGTCTGTAACAGGAAACCAAAACCTAGAAGGGCTTTCAGGACCTGTCACCAAAAGAAGGATTGATAGAGGCTCAGCTCCAGGTGTAAAAATGGTTATAGCACAGTGAGTTGTGTACAGGAGAATGATGCTGTTATGCTGTGGTAACCTGTAAAACTGAAGAGCAGTTGGTGGGTAAAAGTCCTTTGTTTTTGCTATACCTTCTCCTATCTAACTGTACAATCTACCACATTCTGCTCTGTTTCTTTTTTCTCCCTTAATTTGTGGCAGTACTTGTTTTTCTCATTTAATTTTAGGAATTAGAAAATGGGGGGAAAGGCAAGAAAAAGGGGAACATTATCCTGACTTTAATCTGGAAAGGGCAAAAGGTGCAACATCACAGACAAGTAAGTCTGAGTTTGCATTATCTGAGGGAATAGCCTGTACACTGAACTCCAGGGCTGTGTTTCTGGCTATCTCCTGACAAAGTGCGTTACACAGTGCTATTTTGGATTTGCTTAGTTAGTCTTGTGCGTGCAACTGCCTCTGTGCTGAACTTCAGCTGAACTGCATTGATCATCAGTATTCATTCTATCTGCTCTGGAAGTTAGAAGAGAGAGAAGGGAAGGAGAAGTCTAGCTTGAAGTAAGGTTGTCTTCAATAAGAATTTAATTTAGATATTGCACAGTTACACTGTGTTGGTCAAATCACAGACTATCATGAGAAAGAAAATATTATTCAGGTTTCCTGTTCTATAACCTCTGGATAAACCCAAACTTGCCTGTTCAATAGCTGTGTTTCCACTCCTCCTTTCTTCTAAGGGCAAAATAGGCCACTACATCTACTGAAGAAAAAAAAAAAGATAAGTTCTATTGAATGCCTGTATCCGCTATGAAGTGTCTGCCCAGGCAGTCAGCATGAAATAGATTTCATATGGTATCTCTTGCTGTCTATTGGGCTGGGTCCCTCACCTTGCTCCTTCTTGTTTGTGCTGTCAGGAAACGAGCTTCAGCAGCTGGCTGAGGAGTTGTTTATCCCAGGGGAACCTTCAAGTAGTGTAGGGTCATCCACACAAACCTACTTCCATGAGGAGAGAGGAGGAGACAGAAGTCAATGTGGCAATTCTTCCTTGTGTTCCTTGAAACCAGGCCTCTGTCTCACCACCCGCTGATAAGCAAGGGAAACATGTGAAAACCTCAAGCTCTGAAGTAAGGTGGGGCAATGCATGCTCCCAGTGGGAAATGGCACATGGAAAGAAAAGGTGCTTCAAGCCAATGTTGCTGAGACAATGGTTGCTTATGCAGGGCTGGGTATTATGTTGGTTAAAATACTGACACCTTAGTGACATCTCTGACTAGTGGTATCTCTGATCTTTCCTGAGCAGTGGTGGTCTAAAGACCCCCCAAATAATAATGATAATTAAGAAAACAAAACCAAACAAATAAACCTTGGAAATTGGATGCTCTGAAGGTTAATTATATGATATAGATCTCATTGTCTTGACTTCCTGGGTATTTTCTCTTTTTAAAAATTACTAGCTTGATAATTTTCACCTATTCTGGAGTTTAGTTGAGTAAGTGAAATTAGTTTTACTAAGCCTTTGTCCTCATTGCTGGTAATTTGCACGTTTCTCAGAAGACTTTGGTCCTACTGCTGATTTAACACCATCACTTGGTGTCCAAGCGCAGTGGCCAGGCATTGAAAGGAGTAAGGCATGTAGCTGCACTGACTCGACCAGAAACAGTTCCTTCAAATGAGAGATAAAGCGAGGTTTAGGTCTAATGTCTGGAAGTATGTCTGTACTGGGACTGTTTGCTCTGTGTCTTTAAGGAGGAATTCAGGCCTCAAGGCAAGGAAGCCAAAATCCTGCCTACATTGCAACAGCTTTTCAAAATTTAGAAAGCCTTCACAGCTACAGAAGCAAAAAAATATTCTTCTTCTCTCACAATATTTCCTTTCCTCAGGAAAGACTAAAAATAAATGTATGGGCAAATTAAATGCATGTTTACAGATGCTGCAGGATTAAAATGTAGGAATCTGTCTTATTTTCCAACAAACTTTAGCTGCCGCTTTTCCTTTCCTCCTGGTAACAAACATCTCCTTACCAGTTAATCTGCTTTTTCTATCCATCTCTAGTTGTTCCTTCCCCTTTCTATAGATCTTAGTCTTTTTTCCCTAGAGGAAAGTTGAAAGAAGGTGCTGTGGGATTAGAGAGAGCATACATATTACAGCAGCTTTAGGTAGAAACTATTTCTACTCAGTAAAACATTTCCACTTTTCTGCCATCTGAAATCGAAATTTCTAGCCGAAGGGATGGATCCCTGCATGACTGTGGTTTTGTCTCGGGAAACACTGGTACAGGGAATAGCATCACATTCCTGTGCTGCCAGACTGAAATAAAGAGACTCAGACCATAGAGAGAGTGATTTCAATGTAGCAGAGAGTGCACCTCCATTGTTTTCACTGGGATGGTCCCCAGCATATAAAAGCCTAGATGAAAACAAGCAAAGCTCTTTCCTCTTGCTGTCCTAACAGAGTGGTGGTGTCCCTGGAGGATCAAAAAGAACAGCATACCTGGTGTGGGTCAGTTGTTTTGCTTTGGGGCCAAAGCTGGGTGGAAAACTATTCTCCAGTATTACCTGCACATTGTCAGTCCAGGTGTAGAGGTGAAGGACCACATTTCCATGTTGGGAAAAGCTGTATCTTTGAGATGTTTAGAAGGAAGATGAAACAGCGTCAACCCTTTGATTCGCTGGTGAGCTCGTAGTCTTTGGAACTGCAGTGAGGAGCACCTTGCCCAGCCAGCAGAGCACTTGACAAAGGAAATGCTATGCAACTGGGTTCTTAACTCAGGTTTTTCCTGAAATGAACTGGCTTGTTGCTGTTTCCCCACTCTGTGCTCTTTCTAAGTTGGTCATGTTGCACACTATTTGTGCTCAGATGCCTTTGGTGAAGTAGATGTTGTGATTTGATTCAATAAATGTCAACTTTTGGTTCAGCTTCTCCTCAGCACACTGGCTGTATTTTGCCTGGAGCTCTTTTATCCTACTTCCCCCTTTCTTTGATATCCAGATCAAACTCTTTCTAAGGATCTCCCTCCATCACAAGGGTGTTTCTGTTTGTGTTCCTGCTCATTCACCACCTGACCGCATAGCAAGCAGGAATCAGCATGTTGCTGATTTTATTTTAGTAATGATATTACCTTTATAATCCAGAGGTCTTCCAAATCAAATGTGCACCTGAGAAAGGATTTCTGTCTTGGCAAAGAGTTTGGTGCCAGATACAGAACGTGAATTTAGTTCTTGGTCATTAGCTCAAATGCACTGCAGGTTAGTTATGACCGTAGAAGTCTTTATTCTCTGATGACCACTTGGTGCTTCATGCATGTTGAATGAATCATCCCCTTCCTCCTCCTTCTGGTAAATTAATGCCAGTGCTTGGAGGCATGTGTGGTGGGTCCCATCAGTGGCAGTGTGAGCTTTCTGAAAAAGGCCTGGGACTTTTGGTGAGCTGATTTCTTAATGCTAGATCTGCTGTGTGCAGTGAGTTGGGAAAATGCATACCAAGTGTACAATGCTGTACTACTGATCACAATAAGACGGAAACATGACATTGTTAATGGATCAGCTATTATCAGAGAGGTGTCTATGTAATAACCTTCAGAAATCTGGCAGTTTTCCTCCACTCATGGAGATTTGACTAATAACAGAGGAAGAGTGATCCAGTTACTAGGTCCACAAATAGCAGTAGTACATACAGCCTGTGCAGGTAACAGCATTTGGCAGCCATGTTTTCCATCAGTGGCACATTGACCAGCTCACACATTTCCATTCACTGGGAACTGTTTGCTTGTGGGTCTGCACTGCCGATGTGTCTTGTGCCAAAAGCATGAACGCATGTGGCACAGACGTACAGAGGTCAGTGAGCATCCAGCCCTTCCAAGGCAGGCTGCCCACAAAGCTTTCTGCCATAGGAGGCATTTGTGGTGTTGTCCTTTCATGGTGGTGGTGTCAGAGCTCCCAGGCTACAACTTCTGCTAATGGTGGCAGAGATCTTTCCTAGGCAGCATCTGTAAATGGGATGTGTCTTGCCGTTTCTTGGTTCTGTTTCAAGTATGTCAACTTTTTTTTACTATCTCTAATTCTTGCTGCCTCGACTATGTGCTTGAAAAGCAGTGACCTAATGGAAATCATTGGCACAACATGGATATCCTGAAGGAGAAAGTATTTTTTTGCCTTCATGCCAGAAAACATGTACGTGCCTCTGTCTAGCCTCAGAAATTCATGGGAGGTGTTTTGCTAGCAGTCTTAGCAAGATCCTATAACAAGGGCTCTCAGGAGATTTTTGTAGCCATGTATTATTATTAAGGGAGCATCAACAATGCAAAGGTCTGCAAATCACATGGAAAGTACACAGTGTGCAATTACAGATGTAGAATTGTACAGAAGTGTGACTGCTGAAGTCTGAACATGTGACTACAAAGATCTAAGTTGTACTGTTTTTCCAGAGTTGTTACTTAGCTGCCTTCCCACCAATCTTCAGTTTACTTCAGCACACTGTTCCTCCAATGGTTTCCCATTCACTTCAGTTCAGTGTGGTTTAAAACAAAACTATCTCAATATTCTTACAGATCCTTCCTCCTTCCCTTTTAAAATCAGATCCTCAGGTGATATACAGAGTCAGAGTTACAACAACTTAATGCTATCTGTAGATGTGCCCCTGGGTCTCCTGGGATGCAGTAGTTTTCTGAATTTTCCACCCATCAGAGGATGTCTAGAGTAAAAAGAATATAAATTTAAAATGTTGAATGGAAGCAGGAGAAGGATCCCTTAGGGCTTATTTCACACAGGGAAATGAACTGGTAGAACTATAGTGGAATAGTTATAATTACACTACTGTGGCATAGCCATAAATGAGATCGAGTAATTGTATCAGAGGCATCTTACTTTTATTCTCAAATACAGTGCTCACATAGGGAGTTATTCTGCTAGTGATACAGCCAATAATTATTATTATCATTATTGTTGTTATTTATTAACCAGCATTTAATTTAGCACTTTTTTTTGCAGATTTCAAAGTGCTTGAAAATTAAATCTGTATTCCTATTTGAAGTACCACTGTTGTCATTTAATAAAGTATATACAAACTCTTAGAAAAATCTTTAGACCTTCTTTATTCATCATAAAAACAAAAAGAAAAAAATGGGCACATACCCAAGTGTTTTTTCTTTGCAGATTACCTATAT
>VWYH01005065.1:422254-455685 GCA_013399365.1 Pampusana beccarii
AAAAAAAAGAAATAGATGGGGATATACCCAAGTGTTTTTTTTTTTCAGATTACCTTTATATATATATATATATATATATATATATATATATATATATACATAGCTAAGAGCCAAAAAAGATAGGTTTTATTCTCAGCTCTGCTACTGGCTCCCTGTATGTGACCTTGGCCAAGTTATTTCACTTTTACAAATGAGAATAATAGTGCTGACCTTGCAGAGGTATTATAAGGCTTTATTTCTAAAGCTTGCAAAGCCTTTTGAGATCTTAAAGTGGAAGGAGATAGCAAAGTTTAAAGTACAACTATTATTAAACACATTTATCATATAGGTTAGGTACAAGTGTTTCAGCCATCTGATCTCGATCTTTTTCATTTTTAAACTTCACAGCCTAATTGAGATTTAGATATTGCGAGTTTCAGCGATTGCTTTGTTTCCAGTGTATGGGTGATACTGTACATTCTCCTTTCCCTCCTGAAACAAATCTATGGCCAACCTCTATCCGTTCCACTTCCCTCATGGCCCTTCACCAGTAGATGGAGGCTGATGTGGCAGAGCTGACAAGATCAAGCATCGTTAGGTCACTGATCTCTGCACTGAGGATTTTAATTAGACTTATCTTGTGAGCCCTCAGTGGCCTAGTTGTTCCTGAGGCTCTTGAATCTTCTTGAGAGACTGAGTTGCAATCTTCGCAGGGTAATGCTTATGATACCTTATTTTTGCTGCTAAAGAAAAAATATCCCTTTTGTTGTAGTTCCTGAACACTGTAAAGTGATTCCATCATGGCACCTCATTAGCATCTGTAGCTTTTGCTTGTTGATTTCCATCTTTAATGGCCTCTGGTTTGGATGCCTTCCCTGCACCCTCTAAAGCAAATACCATGCAGTGTTTTCTATTTTTCCTAGCAGAACTTTCTCTTTCAAGTGTCAAGCACATCTTATGCATGAGGAGGTGCTGGAGAAAAAAAAAAAAAAAAAAGGCTGTACATCTTTTACTTGAGGCAATGTACTTTACATGTCTCCAAAGCAAAGTAATGTTTAAATAGAAAGTACCTGGTAGCCCAGAAACACCACCACTCCACCTCCCCTACCCTCCCCTGCAACCCCACCTCTACCCTCTGCACAGACCTATCAGTGATTTCTACAAAGCAAATGAAACTGTAACTCAGAAGGTGAGCATTTCACAGAACCTATGTTCAGCATGCTGGCATCCACACTCCCACTGGAAGATCTGGAGGGATGTGTATGTGGATAACAAGTTGAACCCCAACACTTCAGAAAGTTCCAGTGTTGTGTTTCCATAGCTGGTGGTGGTGCCAGTCAGAAACAAGGGAGCTTTGTCTCACCTTTGTCTCCACCTTCCTGGATGTATTCTTTGCAACACCGGATGATGCACTAACTGTAATATATTGGTCTGATGTATGGCAGGTAACAGCACTGTTTTTTTGTAATTCTTTTTCTTTGCAGTTTCAGTTAGATGTGGATCAGCTCTATTGTATGGTGGCCTCCAGTTTCTGTGCTGCTACAACAAATGCTTCTGTAGGCATCTCTAGCTGGTGGATGTCACAGCCCCTCCTCATTAAAAGCTCTGTTGTCTTTCTGCCAACCCAACTGCCTGGTGGAGACAATTCTCTGCCTTTGCTTACTCCAGGATAAAAGGTGCTTGTGGAGTTGTGTTTATGCTGGCATATCTTCCAGCCAAAGTCCAGTACTTCTCGTACTCAAACAAACAGGTGATTATTAAAAGTTGAAGGCCTCAGATTTTGGCTGTGCTGTTTGCTCTGCTGCATCAGAGAAGACACTAACTTTATTTGAAAGACAGGGGAAAGGTAGGGAACGATTGTTGGCATTATGATGTTGAATAAGGTTTATAATAGCAATAATCCTCCATGAAAACAGTTGTTATCATAGTTAATGTCCGCTTTGTCAGTGTGTTAACCTTCCTTGGCTTTTCCTCGGGCCATTAAATGACCAACCATTCGTTAAACACCTGGGAGCGACCAATTTCAGGGGGAATATTATGGAGTTCATTTGCTAAGTGAAGCACTTGAAATAGCATGTATGTATTGCTTGCTACCGCTTATGCATGTGTACCTGTACCAGTTCTCACGTGTATGAACTTGGCCATAGACACAGTTCTCTGTTCTCATGTGTGTCCTTGTTTATGCTTGCATGCACTGATTCACATCCACCCATGTTAGGCCTGAATCCAGGTAATACAGATGGGCTTCTAAGAGAAAGAGAGATGTGTGTTTATGAATTGTTCTGACAAATTGGGAGAGGCATACCCCCACTTTTTTCTTACCTTTCTGTAGTTTCTGCTTTTCTGTATTTCAGTTTCCTGTATTATTTTTCCTAAAACGGTTGTGTTTTCACATAGCTTCCAACAGAACAGCCATTCAGATGTAGTCTGAATGATCCACATGGAACTGCATTGATGTTGTCACTCCTTCTACTTTGGCTTGCTCTTTTGCCTGGAAATTGTCTCTTTTATGATGTTTCTACCATGTGATGCTAACTCTCCATGGTATTTTTCATGATAACTGAACCATAAGTCTTAGTCTTCTACTTTTGAGCTTGAAAATCACTTTTACAACCATTTCTGTTTTCTAATATTGTTTGCTTTTCTCAAGCATCTGAAGTTAGTCACTTCCCAAAGTGAATAAATGAACTATGTTATGGACCTAAATGCATTTTCCCCACACTGAAGAATTTTTGCTGGCATGTAGCACTAGGAGCTGTAGACACCCATATATTCCTGTAGGCTGAGCACATCTGGACAGGTTCTTTCCAGGCCAAGGATTCCACTACATACCAGAAGAGTTGTTGTTCATAGACTTTGCAAAATGTGGATCTTACCATGTGCCCCTTTGCCTCTTCATTTGTGCCTATAAAGTGTTAGGTAAAATATGGAACTATATACCCTTTATCACTGTATGTTGTGACCGTAAATCTGTTTTCTCTCATATCACTTTCAGAGAGATTTACTAGTTTGTGTAAAAATGGCCTGTGTGTATTCTCCTGTTGATAACCTCTGCTTACATTTTAGTCTTTAAAAGTTCCCCAAGGCAGGGAATCATGTCTTTCTGAGTATCTGGAAAGCAGCTATAGCATAGCAGTGCTTCTTCATACAAAGAGGAAAGAGGAGAGGGGAAAAAAAAAAAGTTCTGCTTTATCATTAGGATTGCAAAGGTTACAGTGAAAGCGTCTACTGTTGAATATTGAAATCTACTTGAAAATATAGTGCTAGACAGCATGCTATGGCAGAAGCAGCAAGAGGGCACACCAAAGTCCCTGGAACCCCTTTGCTTGAAAATGAAACAGTACCTTGTGCTTCAGATATGCAAATGCAGGTGTTCTTTATACTTCCTCAGCACTTCAGAAATTAAAATGGAGAAAAAGATTCTTCTTCAATGCCAACCACTCTTAATTGCAACTCTCTGTCTCAGTATGAATTTTGTTACTTTTTAAGGGCTCCCCTGCTTTCCTCCCTGTCTTTCTGGAACGGTAAAGTGCTCTCACTTGCTGCTTGGACACTCCCAAGTGCTGTTCGCTGCAGGTGCCAGTCTGGCAGTTTACGAGAGCACTTCATAATCCCATAAAGAGACAGAGAGGAGAGCACTTCGTGCTGCACAGCCAGAGATGCTGCTTAGCTTCGTGTGCTCTTCACATGCAAATTAGGAAGGCTGCTTTCACTACACAGGCCCTTCAAGACACACCGAAGTGCAAACATTTTCAGACAGAATCTGTATCTGGTAAGCAAACATCTTTAACTTTCCACAAGTGCGTCTCCCTTGTCCTCTTATCAAATAAAAAAGCAGTGAAACTAAGTAACTAAATAAATAGTTATTAGGATAGTTATATTGACAAAACTAAATAAACTAAATAGCTAAATAACAAGATTTTCATCTTGTTCTTCTATGAGATTCCAGCCATAGCAGGAAAGGTCCAGGAAAGAAGCACATGCACAAGCAGAAGTTCAGGCCATTAAGGTGTCAGGCATTCAAGGAACCCAGATACAATGAACTTTGAGATCGTGTGGTTTTAAATCACAATAAGCCTAAAGCTCGTCTGTTTGATTCTGAAGCCATTATGATGCACTTTGTTCATGTTGGTTTAGCTTTCTAAAAAACTGAAATATTATTTATTTATTTTATTTTAAAAAAGCCAAAGACAGAAAGAAAAAAACAAAACACAACACCACCAGGTGTGTGGCTCTCAGCTTTAGATAATAGTGATTTAGAAGTAAAAAAACTTTTATTGTAAAACTTGTGCAGAGACTGGCGTGATAACTGCCTTTAGGATACTTCATTAAAGCACAAATAGCAAGGGGATGAAACGTTCAATTTGCAATTCCTTCTTGCCTCTTTGGTACGTTTAATTTACTTTTAATATAATTATTCACTACTTAATGCAGCCAAACATTATTTACCCAAATATCTGTGGTATAAAATGTGTTTATCCAAAGTGAGGTCATATCCTTCAGTTGTTTCTGACATATCAAACAGTATTCTGTTCTGCAGAACCTTTTACTAGCATGCCTTATTTGACCTCCCATTCCTGTCAGATAAATAAAGAAAGGTGATAGCATGTTTTTAAACACTGTCCTGCTTATCTCTGGGTTTATAAAACACTGCTGCTGGAATTTTGGGCAGTGTAATGAGATGTTTGCTTACTAGCCACTTGAACAGCATTCTGTCACCCTAGCATGAAGGGTGTTTTCCACAAGGAAAAAGAAACAGTGGGAGAGGGGTTAAAAATACAGAGGGCTTACTTACTCTTCTGGCTGATGTTAAGCATAGAACAAGAGCGTGTCCTTTTGGGCTGCATCAAAAGGAGTGTGACCAGCTGGTTGAGGGAGGTGATTCTGCCCCTCTGCTCTGCTCTGGTGAGACCCCACCTGGAGTTCTGTGTCCAGCTCTGGAGCCCTCAGTACAGGAAAGACATGGACCTGTTGGAGAGGGGCCAGAGGAGGCCACAAAAATGATCAGAGGGCTGGGACACCTCTCCTGTGAGGACGGGCTGAGAGAGTTGGGGTCGTTCGGCCTGGAGAGCGCTCCTAGGAGTCCTTGTTGTGGCCTTTCAGTACTTAAAAGACACCTATAAGAAAGATGGGGACAGACTTTTTAGCAGGGCCTGTTGCAACAGGGAAGGGTTAATGGGTTTAGACTAAAGGAGGGAAGATTCAGGCTAGGTGTGAGGAAAACGTTTTTTATAATGAAGGTGGTAAAACACTGGAACAGGTTTCCCAGAGAGGTGGTGGATGCCCCATCCTTGGAGACATTCCAGGCCAGGCTGGATGGGGCTCTGAGCAACCTGATCTAGTTGAAGATGTCCCTGCTTACAGCAGGGGGCTGGACTAGATGACCTTTGAAGGTCCCTTCCAACCCAAACTATTCTATGATTCTATGAATTAGAACAATGTTTTAGCAGTGAAAAATGGGAATCAGGCACGTGATATGCTAAAGTTTAATAATGCTGGAATGTGTTCAGTAACTGTCTGTGCTTCTGCGTGTGATGTAATTTTCCATAGTTCTTGCCTCTAGTTAGCATCACATGTAATGAAGCTATCACAATTTGTACATTTAAGAGATATAAGTGACAACTTGGCAACTGATATTGCAGGAAGATATCAGCCAACTTTCCCACGGGTAGTGCTGGGCAGGACGTTAGGAATGTACATTTTAAATAAAAGCTAGGAAGCTAGATGGCGTTAGGGACTGGTAATGTGAGTATGATGGCTTTTGAGTTCTATGTCACAGATATGAATGCAGCCTAGGAAATGAAAGCTGTTAGCTACTTCGTGGTGCTGTCACAGGAGAATATATAGGCTTCGCACCAGTTAGTTCCTTGTTCTTGAATCGAGGGGTGCTGAGACAAACAGAAATCCTTCCACTGATTTTGTTGACTTATCTGAGCTGTGGGTAGTCTAATGGGGAGCTGTGTAAACTGCATATCCTTGACTTGTAAACTCTCTGGAAGAGAGGGTCCTGACAGAATAGCCAAGCCTAAGGTCTAATCTCTGGCCTGGAGACAATCCCTCTGTATCAACATTTGGATATGTCTGTGGAATAGGGTGTGGAAAGCAAGTGTTGTTCCCTGCCCTGTGGATAAATAGAGGATTTTCTGGGAGTGATAAATACAACACATTAGAATCAAAACCCTTCCCCCACAAAAAACCAAACCCACTACCGCCAAAAATACCCTTTATTAAAAATATCCATGTAAGTAGTGCCTATCTGAATTCACACTGTTAGTTTGTTGCACCAACCTATGTATAATGTCCCTGCGTGTCATTCCTCTCTCTGCTGATGCTTAACACCTTTTATCCAAGGTTCTTGACGTCCCTGTGAAGCAATAATGAATTAAGCTGCACGGTACCACTGCTATTTAGGCAAATGCCATTTTTTTTTCCCACAGATGGGGGGCAATGAGGCACGAACAGGTTAATTTCTTCACCTAAGGTCATGCTCTAATGCATCATTGTCCTTTTTCTGCATGGTGAGGGCTCTGTTTGCCCTGCTGGAAAAACTGCTCAGAACTGTTCTCTGACTCCAAGCATATCTTATGAAATCCTGTTCACACACACAAAAACTAGGAGCTGGAATTATTTTCGTATCATTCAGCTATCTAAAACAGACTTCTGAAACTTGAATTCAAGGATATCTTTATCAGCTTTCTGTAGTGGTGGTGGTTAATTAATGACTTATTAATACCTCTCTGTGTGTCTATCCAATATAGGGCAACATAATCATTGTATATTACATCTATGTAATGAAGCACAGGTTAGAACTGTATTAGGACTGCTGGTTCTGTGAAACAGAAAAAGCCTTGAAGCTTCCCACACCCTGTTTCTGGATGTTTTGGGGATCTTAGCAGCACTCCTGAACACAGTAACACTTTGTTTTTCTGTTGATTAAACTTTTACGTATACTGCCATCTTCACGAATTAGTCATTCTCCTGCTTTCTCTTACCCCCATAGTTTTGGGAAATGGCTGTCATCACCATCTTGCTGATGAGGGCAAATGGCTGAAGTGACAGAAACGTCGTTCTGTTTGCAAACAAGATGAAAGAAAACCTGAAACTCAAATACACTTTCAACCATCAAGTGGAGAAAACTGTCATCAGATCAAGACTTGATGGTAAAAGATTCCTCTCCTGTTCTTATTTGATATGCAGGCAGAGGCAGGAATTTATGAAGACTAGAAGAAGCAAGTTTCAGGATCCAACACCCACAATTCCCAAGGGGCCGGTAGTCTTCTTTTTTATATTTTTTTCCCCTCTTTTACACAAGAGTATCCAGGACATGTGTAAATGATCATACTCTCTTCCACTCCCAAGTGGCTTCAAGTCTGTTCTTCAGCTTATGATCACAGGCTCTGTATGAAAGCACAGAGCCTCTTAATGTGACAGCTCTAGGGGACAAATCTGAGCTGATGAGACAAAGTTTTGTCAGCCAGGTGTCCTGTAAAGACTTTGTTTTTAGTGGAAAGATGAGGCTGTCTTCAGAAATGCTTGCTGAGAGCTTTCATTTTCCTGCCTGTTTTCCTCCTTGTTACATCTCTAGCTGGTCAGTGGTGAGTGATTGCTGAACTGTTGTCTTCTTACACCTCTGTGTACAGTGTCCTCATTGCTCCCACCATCTCTGCTTTGGTGCTGTTATATATGGCAGGTTGCTACCCCAGTCCCAGCATGACAAACAAGAGCTTCATCAGCATTTGGGGCTGGATGCAGCTAATTGGAAGAAGGTCACTTGTTCCTCACATAAAGCAGAACAAAGAGAAAGGAAGGAAAGGGTGATACTCATCCTCCTGCTGTCAGAATGTCTTATCCTGTCTCTTACCCACTCACACATGTGCACTGGTGTGTACATATGAATGTCTATCATATGTATCTATCTATCTATATGAATATCTATCATATCTCGGTATTACTGCTTCTGAATTTTTGCAACTTTTGTTTAGTTCTTTTCCTCTCAGGCATCTGTTTGGCTAGAACTGTGTCCTTCCAACTTCATCTTGAAAAGAGAGTTCTGGAGTAATGTTTAGAGGCCAGAAAAAGTGGGGCACAAGAGCTTCTCCAATAGACCTTGTTCTCAGTTTTTGCAGCGCTGGGAAGAATAGCTGTGTATTATTCCTGCACTGGTGCTCTTACTCTTTCATACATGTATCTCCCTCTATCAAGGCCCATTGGAGAAGTGGGAACAGATGTAGTCACTTACCCTTTTTGGATGTGCAGGTCAAATACCGTCAATTACTTTTTGACAAGGTCAAGCAAGAGTCCTGAGAAGAGTCAAACTGCATAAAGAAATGCCATCACCCAGGTCGCTTATGTGTACCGAAGGGCTCTGAAAAATAGTGCAACAAACAACGTTTCTCTTGCTTGGTCCTCCAAGTAACAGTTTTATGACGCTTCATCAAGTAGCTTCATCAAGAATCCCCTAGACTTTTCAAAATAGAAGATGAAGTGAAACAGGTGCAAGACTTTAAATTACTTACCTTTGGTAGTGTAAAGTTGACCCTTATACTTTACATAGCATCTCTGTGATCACGGATGTAGTTCTTTCTGGCTGTTGGATCCTACATTCTTGAAATAAAAACAGTCACTTTAAAGCAGCCCATGTTTTTCCTGGTTAATTGTATTCTAACACAGATCTATGCGTGTCTCCAAGTACATATGTGCATCCTTGCTTGTAGGCATCTCCCCTCTTATTCACACACAAATATAGGCACACATCCATGCCATCTCCTACTTCTTCTGATCTTTGGGCTAGTGATTACTGTAAAAACACAAGAGGTTATGTTTCTGCCTTGGTCTTTTAGACACTGGGCTTTTGTCACTAGAGACCACAGTAATGCAGGCAGCAATGCTGTGACAGTGCTTGTGAAGCTGAAGATTATAAAATATCCACCTGTCCTCTGAGAGGGCCTTTATCCCTAGGAGCTCAACGCTAATTAGTGTCCTCATCCTTCAGTTCAAGTTTAAGCTTAGGACTACAGGGCTGAAGCTGCTTCCCATCTTCTAAAATTATATTTTTGCTTTACATCCCTTAAGTACCACTTTATAAGAAGTGGCTAAAGAAATGAAGAAAGTTTCTGCAAATGTATATGCACTCTGTTAATAAGATTTTCTGAATCAAAGTACTGAGAGCAAAGTCGTTCACAAAAGCATCAAAAGGGCAATGTACACAGACTCTGTGGTCTAAAGTTAGTTATACATGCTAAGTGCTCATTGAAGTTGATGGGAGACAGCTAAGTTCATTTCAACACTTGCACCTTAAGCAGTTGCAGCAAGATGAGATTGTGGATTGTAGAAAAACAAACGAGGTGGAAGACATGTTTGCATTATTTAGGCAAGTCTTCACAAGCAGCCTTACAGTAGGCATAGAAATTATTTTCTTCATTATATGCAGGGGGAAACTTAAGGCTCAATAACATAAAAACTTTTTTTTTTTTTTTTTCAGTTGGGCTTTACTAAAAAAATCGTTCTCTTTCACAGGCAGGGAAACTGAGCCAGTGCTCCAGTCACTCATGAAACTTCTGACAAAATAGGAAGCAGAATCCAAATTCACTGGTTCCTAGCACAATGCTAGAAACTTGCTTTTTCACAGGACTGCACACAGAGGTTTTGGTATATGGACAAGAATGAGAGTAATAAAGCATGCATTTCCTTTACACTCATTCTTCAGGTGCCACTGACAACCCCCCCTAAATATTTTAAAGCTTTCTTCTCTTATGTAGACAGCCTTAGAAGTTCACCTGCTTAAATAAATATCTTGGGCTAGAAACCTAAATTAACAACTATGTTGGCTACTGGTGAAGAGAGATAAACAGTGATGATTAATCAAGCTCAGGGAAATTAAAAACATGTGGTTCTGTTAATCTCGGAGAAGTTGTAGAGTTTGTTTTGAGATCTGGGAAGAGGCAGAATGTGTTTATTTGCACTAGCCAAAGGCATTAGCTAAATAGAATTGCCAAGCAGAGCAGATTGCCAGGGGCATCCAAACAGCCACAACCCCAACTGCCTACATTGGCAGAGCATGACCACTCCCAGCATCGTGAAAGGATCTGTGCGTGGCAATGACGACCTTGGTAGTTGGAGCCAGGGTTGCCCCTGCCTTCCTCATCCTCCCAGACAATGCTGCAAGTCTGACTCTATGGGGGTCTCTTCCCCTTCCTTGGACAAGAACAGTAAGATCCCAGCCATCATCCTTTGGATGGCAACCTTCTGTTTCCCCTGTGGTGCTGAGCTAATTATTCTGTTCACCGGGGATGATCTGGATTCCTGGGATGCTGTGTATGCTGTGACAAGGTATTTGGTGTGCACCTGACTAAATCATTAGCTCTCCTGAGAAGTGTTACTGGGTAGGTATGTTAGTCTTGGTGCGTTTAGCTTTCAAATCACTCTCACCAAATAAGCTTACTCTTGAGAATTTACAGAGTCCTTCTGGCTGAGCCTCTGTTATGTCTTTGCATTGTGGAATAAGAAACTCTGTGTATTTTACTCCTTATACCTATGGTGACCTCACCATGCCTCCAGCATCATAAACTCTTGTGTAATCTCTGCATCTTCTTCTGCATTAAAGTTTAATTTAGCCAGTATCCTTCCTTTCCGATTGTTGTTATTTCTTAAATTGCCAGAGAAGGACAAGACACAAATCAGGACAAAGAAAATGAACAGTGAGGAGCCCTCTCTTGGCAATTCTAGCCTCCATTCAATATCAGTGTGTAGAATGAGAGACAAACCCTGAAAGAATATCAGTGTTTGTGGCACCATTCCTTTCTATAGGGCTTCAAAGAGCAAATGAAGAGTAATGAGGAAATAAGTTGCATCATTGGCTCTTCTTTGCTGCTGAGTAAAGGAGGGCTGTGGATGGACCTGTGTGTAAGAAGCTGGTCCATTGAAAAGTTCGAAACCAGGATTAAAGTGATATTTCTGAGACTTCTTGGGAGGCCCAGTCATGTGTTGCTGTTAGCAGGAAGGATTGTACTACATTTAGGGAGAAATGTTGAAAGAAATACCACTCCAGCAATATATCCTTTTGGTTGTACATCAAGAGACTTGATGTCCCTCCTTGATGTACCTCCATGGCATATCATGTGGCATATTGCTGGTCCATTCCAAGGAGGAACTCCTACTTGGCATATCAGTGAGTGAAACATGGCCACAGCTTCACTTTAGATGTGTGAGGGTATTTTTGCCTTTTAGATATACACCTTGTGAAATAGTTCACACCCTTCAAGGGATAAATATCAGAAACATATGAAAAAAAATTTGCAAGCAGCAGAGGTCTTATCCTTATCTTTTATTTTTCCTTCCCTTTGTTGGTGCTGCTAGTCATGAAGATCTTGCAAGGATTTAAATTCTGTTATTTGCTCCTTTTATAAGCATTTAGGAGACAAGTTGTGAAGCTGTGGATGTTCTTCTAGTGCCTGGCCAAGTGCCATCACACACATAGGGAAATCTGCAGGTTTACTAAAGATGGCTCAAGTGCTTTCAACAGAACAGAGATAATTAATTCATAGAAACATTCAGAGTGGTCAGAAAAACTTTCTTTAAAATTACTCCTACTAGAATTTTTTTGAATTTTTCTTTAAAACTTATTTCAAAGGAAAATTGATAATTCCATTTTAGATGTTTATGAATACAGCTGTGATGATTGTTCTTGTTTAGAGTGACATTTTGTCATAAGAACTTTATTGAGTGATTTATATCTTGGGGGAAAATGAAGACTGACCTGAAGTGGATGGAGTGGCTTTTTAGAATGTTTGCTTGGGAAGACATTTTGAAGTCTCCATTTTCTGTTTTCAATGATTATCTCATACACCTGCCTGAAGATCTAGAAAAAAATCTTTAGATTAAAACATCTATTACCTGTTATAGCTCTGCTCATTGTATTCACTTTTCTGTCCTACTCAAGGCTGTGTATAAGCTCATGACATTCAAGGTTTGCTTGTAAGTGATTTTCAGAGCAACACCTTTCCACCGGTGAACCATGACAATGACAGTGTACGATGGCATTCTGGATGTATGTTCTTCATTTCAGTGCTCCAGTGATATTAACCCTGTTGCAGATGGTCTGCATCCTGAATAAGCACTGTATCCCAAACCAGGTTATTTGTGTCCCTGTGCCTTCTGCCTGTGGGCTTCGGCAGGAGAGTTGAACATCATCTCCATAAACATCTCTGGTAAAGTGGGTCATTAATTCTTTAAAATGTTTTGCTGTCAAAATAGCAACATTAAGGGATGCTTGTTTTCTTTTGGTGACTTCCTGCAGCTTTACAGAAAAAAATATTTCTTTTTCTGGCTTTCAGCTCAAAAGTTTTCCTGATAGATACACTTGTCCACTTTACACAACAGTAAAAAGTTGGAAAGGCAAATCCCACCCTCATCTCTGTGATGTCACTGCTGTAAATTCTTCCTTTGATGACATTAGGGCACCGTTTTCATCCAAGGGGCTTGTGTACGAGTAGGGAAGGAGGGAATGTGGGCCTTTTATTTGATTTCAGGTAGATGTTTTCAGAGGTATAAATGGAAAAGAAGACAGCAGTTACTGTTGGATGGCCATGCCTGGGTTTGGTATTTAATTGCTATGTTAGCTTTTTTATTTCTTTTTATTAAACAACTCTGACAATGATGTGCAAATAACGATAGCTCCAATCACTCTCTATACCTCATCTGACACTCCAGTGCTGATCACAAGAAGGAGCAGTGACAACTTTGGTCAGCAGAGACAACAAATTTGATTAAATCTTCTTGAAGGCCAGGTTCTTGATAGAAAAAGGAGTGCATTTTGCACTCTTCTTTTTTTTTTTTTTTCAGGATCTGTAACACACTTTAAAAGATTAATTCCCAGCTAGATCTAATTGGGTGATCTACCATTGCTAGCAAGATTATTTGGGGGATATTAATCATTTCCTCTGTGGTCAGTAGGAGAAGGTGTAAAGCTGAGGCTTCTGTTGCCTGCCCAAGGTTTGAGATAACCTATCAACTCTTCAGTCATGATGCAAGAAAGCATTTTTAATGCTCTTAATGTTGCTGTTTTTTCCACTCTCATTTGTGCTGATCCTTGCACAGCTCTTTCTCATTTGTTTGTATACCCATTTTTCTGTGTCTATCTCTCTGAGTCTTGGTCTTTATCTCATTCTGCCATACATCTTCTTTGTTTTTCGTCCTCCTTGTGCTTCATCTTTGTCTTAACTCTGTCTCTATTCTCTCTTGTTTTTCCCTTTGTCAACGTGTTTTCCTTCAGTCTTTTTTTGTGCATGTGCCTGTGTCTTCCTCTCTGCTCTCCCTTCTCTACTCATCCTTTATCTCTTTCCCACTCTTTCTCTTTTTTCCAATTCCATTAGCGAAAGTAGATAATAACTTGTGAATTCAAGTGGAACTTCATTTCTGAAACCGTACACTCGTGCTGGAACCCATTAAGCTCGATAGCGAGAAATGAGAGAAATCATAATTATCAGGCCAGTAAAATACATGAAACATAAAATTTGTCAGGGAAAGTAATTGAAATTATTGGAGCAGTTGGGTCCTGGTGCTGTGCAGACCCTCAGTGATAATGGAAAGGTTACGGGCAATGTTTAGCAATGCTGATGAGGCCCAAGGTGACTCAACGCCACCACAGTCAGCAACTTTATGCTCTGCTTACATTAATTTGCTAATCCATCTTTGGAAATGGCCAGGCTGAGCAGTGCATTGGGGTTCATAGAACCTCTGCCAAAGAGATGGTGTAGCCAGTGTTGCAAAACTTTTGCTTTCATTTTCCTGTTACTTCACCTCCCTCTCTTCTGCTCCTTTCACATCTTTCTTTACTCTTTAGTCTATCCCTCCGTTTCCCACTGGAGCCATTTTAGAGGCTACCTGTATAGTCACAATATGTTGATTATTTAAAGCTTGTTCTAAGGCAGTTCCATCCATTTCTCTAGCTTTCCCCTCTGAGAAGATGTACGTATTTGCGAACTACCAGAGAAGTCCAGGAGCTGTTGCTGATGTCTCTATTCTCTCTTTGTGGGTGGGGAAGCTAAATCGAAGGAAACTGAAGCTGTCGAGATGCAAGCTCCACGTAATACATTTATGTCTTTGGTTACACTCTCCCTCATGACCAGACCAGCCCTCATCCGTTTCTTAACTAAAGAGATTGCAAGGGCTGTTGCAGAGCCAGTGCAGCCCTCAGTGCAACTAGCCAGGAGATTTGTGCCAATGCTGATTCAGTGCACGCTAAGTATCCCTTTGGATTCTGTGTTGTATAATAAAATGTTACTGTATCTGCTTGAGCAAGGCAGCCTTGAAAAATTAGCACAAACGTTGCTCAGACAAGGTACAAAATCTACTGGCCCACTCTCATGAAGGCAATGAACTATTTTTTCTGCGTGGAGATAATGAATTTGCAGGGCTCCTTGTTTTCAGAAGGAAAGAAGATGAGGAAGGAGAGACGGGAAACAGCATCTGCTTCTTTTTAGAGCCTGAAAAGAGTTACTGAATCATCCAGCTCCCTCTTTCTAAAGGGTTAATGTGATCTGGAGAGAACTACATAGGGATCTGCACCTTCTCCTTAGGATTGCTGCTAGGGTGACATGTGTAAGCCCCGACCAGAGCAGTCCAGTCTCCTCCTTTGCTTCCATACCTGTCATCACCCATTGCCTACCTGTCTTCTGCCCAGTGGTCTGTCCAGGGGCTTTTTTGCTCCTCTGAAATTTCGCACCAGCCACATGCAGTTTGCAGATCATTCATGGGCCACTTTCGGGGAAACTGAAATGCTCCCTGCAGGGCACCTGCTTTAGTCCCATCTTGCACAGGTATCATCACCCTATTCCATCAGCCTGCTGTCAGGCTCCTATGATACAGGCTGAGGCTGTGTGTTCTGGAAAAACCTGAAAGCCTAACAGGGCCCACCTACACAGAAAGGGCAGAAAAATAATCGTACTGTTGCAATCCACATGGAAAGAGTCGTAGGTTCTATTACATTGCCCGTAGCTTCCTTCTTCTCTCTTCAGCCAAACTGTTCAGTGCTTTCCCTGCTATCTGGTTTCTGCCATGGAAGCGGCTGCATTTCAATAGCGTTGTGCGGTAAGCAGATTTGTGGGCTGCTTTGACAGGAGGACTGCCTTATCCAACTAGGTCCGTTATTGAAAAAAAAGAAAACCTGATAAAACAAGAAAACAAATTTTAATGAAATGAAATCCTCTCTCCAACAACCACCAGATGTGGTGCTGAGCCTGTCATTTTCGCAGCAAATACATTTAGTACTGCTAGATTTCAAACCTCAGAGAAAAAAAAAGGTGTTTAACGAACTGTCCGAACAACCTTTTAGCAGCAGCAGTAGGAGTAGCATAGCTTATTAAGGCTGATGCCTTGGTTCAAAGCAGAGCTCCTTATTATAGGGAATATGTTGCACATAGCTTGTCTGAGGGGGGCAATTGTGGATATCTCTTCTATTACCATTAATACTTTTCTGATAGCAGTTGCAAAACCACTGGGTAGGACTTTGCAGCTGCAATTTAAGAATAATCTACGGTCATTTTTCTGGCAGTCGCCCCTGAAACTCTTGTCAGGCACTGGATTTAAAAAGTCCCTGTACAGTCTCATCAGAGAAAACAAGAAATCAACAGCTGTAATGCCAGTAGATAATAGAGAAGTTATATTGTACTGGAAGAAAATGAGGCATCATTACAAATTGCCTGGGAGCAAGAATTAGCACCCACTCTTGAAGCGGCTGGAATGCTCTTCCTCCCCCTGACACTTGGGTAGATAGTCTTTACATTTAAGGGACTGAAGATTATATTGGTATTTCTGTCCCTGGGAGCCTGGTTTCTCTAAGTGGCTGAGAGAAGTTGTAAGGAAGCCCAGGGGAAGATGGACGAGAGGGGATCATTTTCTTCCTTGTTGAATTGTTTTTTGCTTCTGGCAAAATCTGACCCTGCTGTTCTCTGACGGCGTAACTGCTGCTCCTCCTGCATTGGCGCAGACCTAGAGGGTGAAAAATAGCTTACCAAGAAAAACATAGTGTCTAGATTCCTATATTTGCACCACCCCCTTAGAGGCAGTTTTCTACCCTAAGGGGTATCTCGAAAGCATCTCCCACAGTGCCAAATGTAGTGCTCCGTTTTCCTGGGAAGCAGTGTCTGTCAAGCAGCAAGCTTTCTATTGGCATCGTGTTGCCAATCCATGAATTTATGATGAGCCTTGTGAGCATCCTTCTGCCCTGAAAGACCCCAGCAGCTGAAATGTATTTGTGAGAACTTCTGCTTTCTTTCTATATATATTTTTTTAAAATATGCAAAGTAGGAAGCAGTTTTCTGCTGTTCTAGTTGCAGAAAAATATCTGGAAATAAAATGCAAGCCTCACCCTTGATGTCAAAATCCAGTGGCAAAATTAGAAAAAGAAATGTTAATATTGTTAATACTGATTATATTTAGGGGATGGTTCCTAATTTTTTTTCTTTTGTATTGACAATAATTTGTCATATGATTGGAGATTCAAAAGGGTTGCTTCGAAATATAAATCCCAGATTATGGTACTTACTCCTCTAAGATCCTTATGGGAATGGAAGTCTTACGTTCACTCAAAACTTGGTCTGTCAATGTGGTTTTTGTTAAGGTATTCAACTAGAGTAGTAGAAGTAGATTAGTTTGTTTCACTGTAGCAAGCAATTTTCTGTCCTGTTATGAGACTTCATGCAGTAGCACAATCAAGAACGTTGTAAGATGAAAATACTACAAAGTAATGTTTAATTCCAAGAAAAGATCATTATTTTTGTGATTAAGAGATTAGGGAGAAAGTAGTTCTGAAGCTGCTTTTTTTCCAAAGGGAATCAAAAGCAGTTTTGGTGGTAGCAGTGAAGTTCCCTGGCTTCATAACTTTTTTTAGTTTTACACTTTTAAAATTAAAATCAAAGCTGCAGAGAAAGAAGACTCTCAAGTGGCTTAATCTGCATATTTTCTCATTAAAAAAGAAAAACATACAGTGGATTTTCATGTGATAATATGAATAGTCCAGATTTTTTTTAATGTACTTTAATTTTTAATGAGACTGATCCTGCAGTCTGGTTATTTATAACTTCCACAGCTTAATTAAGTCCAGTGAGAAGGACTGAATAAATGGAAGCATCTCAACCCGAGCTAGCAAATGACAATCAGAAAATGTAAGTGATGAGAGCAGCCTGTAAGGGGATGCTTTAAATGTTCCCTTGTCCCTTGAAATCCACAAGCTGCATGAAGATGGAAATAAGACACTCCATGCAGGACTCCTGCTTCTGGTGCTCTGTTAAAATGTCAGTTTTGAGAAAAAAATGTCTCTAGGTCAGTCTTTTGAGGTCTGGAAATGTTTCTACTTATGTGGGTGCTGCTGGCAAACGATTCGTAGACACCAGTGCATCAAAGTGTCTAAACAACAGGGCATTGCTGGGAGCAAGCAGGAAAATGAATTGCAAAGAGTGTCTGCTTAGTGCATATTAAAATAACTCACAGACAAAAACAGAGAGAAAAAGGCCTAGTTGTGATCCACCTGAGCTTTCTCCGCTCCATGTGGGACAGGGGGCTGTGCATTAGAGAAGTATGTTTTATCTATCTGAAGAAGAGTGATCCGAGACAAAAGAGCATCCAGGCTTCAAGTATACTGTGCAGCACTAGGTAGCAGGTGGTTTTGGACTTGCTGCGATCTCTGCCCTTTGTTTTTAATAGATTCTTAATGGGACTTGCTGGCACTTTTCCAGACTTCAGCACTGTAGAGTAGGTAAAGCATGAAAGGACTGTAACACTTGGAGACCTGGATTGTGCATCAGCTCCTCCAGCTGTCCACTTTGAATTTGTCAAGCCACTTATCACTCTGTGCCTAGGCTCTCTGATGGGTAGTTGAGGAGACTGGTGCAACTGTAGTGCTTTGGGACTCTCATTTTTTTAGGTTACTAGACATTCCTGTTAGAACAATGTGGTGATGGTTTGTACAAGTGCATATTGCAATATTACTGCTGACTGTTTCCACAGAAAATGAGTATTTTACCCTAAGGTAAAACAAACGAACAATAACATTAGGCATTTGTAGTGAACCCAATTGTCTTTGTATGGCAGAAGTGGATGCAGCCAGTTAGCACAGGGCAAACCAAAACATGCGGATTAGTGATTTTTGGAGTACCTGGGCCCCTGTACCTCAGCGCTTTCCATCCTTCTGGTGTTGCTGCATGGGTAACTATGGAGAAAAAGCTCAAGGTGTCCCGAGTGGAGATGTCACGGAGAACTCCTAAATAGAAAATATAGGAAGAAGGGATTTGCTCAGACATTACTGGGTGGGTCACATTGGAATAGATCCTCAGTTGCTCGTCTCTGAACAGTAGTAGA
The DNA here is from genome assembly GCA_013399365.1 of Pampusana beccarii. Classification (NCBI taxonomy): domain Eukaryota; kingdom Metazoa; phylum Chordata; class Aves; order Columbiformes; family Columbidae; genus Pampusana; species Pampusana beccarii. The sequence goes on from VWYH01005065.1 coordinate 440,588, forward strand.
ATTGACACTTGAGAAGCAGTGAAATGAGAGGCTGCTGCTGGTGTGAATGCTTTAGTGATTGTGTTTTCTTCAGACTAGTAAGAGTTTGCCTTGAGTAATATGTGAGCTTGCACAGTCTTCCTGTACAAAGGTACGGTATACCTTCTTTCTTGTAGAAGCTCTTTGGGGCCCTGGCACAGCTCTGTTCATGTGTCTCAGGAGCAGCACAGGCAGGTTTCAGTGAATGAGCGTCATTATAAAGTTATCAGCAGCAAACAGTTCACAGGATTGGGATGAAGCTGTCTTTCTCTTGTTCATTGTTTTCTTCTTTGCTCTTTGAGAATATGGCAGTACAAGGTGAGGCAAAGTCCATGCTACTCTTTCAGGAGCTATGTCTTGTGTTATTATGCTCCTCCTTCTACCGCTATACCATGCTTTTACAGTTAAATCAGTTTAAGCGGTAGTATGACAAAAGCTGTTCCCATACTGATGATCCAGACTTGTGCCAGAGAAAATACTTGTCTGTAGCAGAATTCTGACAGCTTGAAAGTTGAACAGTTTTAAGCCTATTCAAGCTGAGACAAATCCTGATCACTTTCAGTGGACCTCCAATATGCTCCTAAATATGATTTTGTTGTTATTACTTCATTTCAGGAGGCTGGGAAGGCTTGTGGGGATCTGCCTTTTAGAGAGGGATGACTAGTTTATGATGACCTCTCCCTGTCTGTCATTGTTGCCTGTTCCATTTTGAATTTGTGTGAACCACTGGAGGAAGAGAATTGATTTGACAAGTTTAAGATTTCCTCAGAGTTGGTTGTCATTCAGAGGTACTTGCTAGCTTGCATCTATAAAGACATTTCTGGGTTTTGAATAATCTCTAACTAATAGCATGTTTTCCATCAGTTCACTATGTGTTTTATTGTACCTGCTAGCCATGATTGGAGTCCTAGGTCACCCCCATGACCCTGTTCCTAGCAGGAGATATTCCATTTCCCTAATATATTTTAAATATTTATTTATATATTTTATTTATTTATTTTTTCTCTATTTATTTATTTATTTAAAAATTAATTTTAAAATGTTGTATATTATCTTAAACTCACTTTTTGTATGGTGACTCTTGGCAGGAAATTAATTAGCTGGTGAGATTGCTGAAAGTGAATAGATGACTAAAGTTGTTTTATGTAACGCACACATTTGTGGAGTAGTATTTTTTCCATAACCACTTCAACGTCTTAGTTTCCTTGCATAGTTATGTCAGTTCTGCCTGTATGAAGCATCTACCTAATACGTTGTAATTACATGGCTTTGTGTGTGTACAGAAACTGCATTGCTGAGCAGCTAACCTGTGTCGTGTTAAGAGCTATTAGAGCTTATGCTTCAGTACAAGTGCAGAGACATATGTTTTCAAAGAAATAAAACTTGAGTTCCATCCCTGCAGATGCATCAGGCTTTTGCGAGGCAAAAATAAACATCGGTAAATTAGCAACCCTCTTGTGTGATGAAAACAAGATATCATTCTTCTGAAAGCACTGAAACATAAAAATGATGTATCTCTTCTGTAGCCTTTATTCCACCCAAGGTCTTCCTTCACTTTAGGAATTGTTTCCTTCTTCAGGTAGTATGTATCTATGTAGAACAGGTCAGTACCTATGGCATTGTGAGCTTTGTGTTCTACATACACCTGCCATTTACTAATATACCATAATACACATTCTGTGGTTCTGTGATGGACTGTAGGATGCTTGTATAGCATTTTATATGGCCCAACTTCAACAACAGTATGTATGCACCTTAAGCAACCTGGGAAGTTCATGTTCTGGGTGCTGTTCAGGTATTATGATTCAATGTACTTGAGAGCTACACTGGGAAAAAAAATCAACAAAAACAACAAACAAACAAAAAACCAACAAAACAAACAAAACCCAAACCAAACACCCCGCCAGGCCAGAGGAGAAATTGAAGACTTTTGAATGCACAGAGAGGTCTGCAGATCTTGATAAGCACAGACCAAACAAGTTCTCTGAGGCCTGGTGTCCAGGCAAGTTAGATGGAAGTCAGTTAATGCAGAAAGCTCAGGGAAGGTGAGCTGGAGGAGCTGTTCCTGCAGACAGGATTCAGGATATGTCTTCACACAAGCAAAGCCAAGGACAAGACAAAGCTTATTCACAGAAGAATAGTATTCTTGTGAGAAATTTAATTTGCTTTCTGGTGAGTTGAATATTTAAATGTAAGGGTCTGCAATACTGAAGCTACACCATTACTAGTAACAAGCCAGTTTCATAGACACTAAAGGGCATGTACCTTCTAGTGTGGTAGCATGTGGTACTACCATTCACTTAGGTATGTTAGTGATAGCTGCATTACAGGAGGGTGCTAATTATGTAATTAAGGCAATAGAAGCCAGGCCTTAAGGTTTCAGTTTCAGCCGCAGGCATGTACTTTATCTGAGACCTTGGGAAACCTTTGAGTTGCCTCTTGGATAAGGAAGGCACAACCTTGTAAAGTAAAAATAATTATTCTTCCTTTCCATCTTTCCACTGTCTTGTCATCTTAGATTAAAGCTTTTTGAGGTAGAACTTAGTCTCTTTCTTACTATGGTCACATTACAATATCTAGGACAGGGGAGTTCAGCTTCTTCTTGAAACATGAGTGCTACAGCACTAGACATTATCTGTAGAAGTACACAGCTTTAGTTTTTAGTAATTAAGATGATCTGTCTGCACATCGAACATTTCTATGGATTCTGGTGAGGAAGAAATGGAAAATTCCCATTGTTGGGTGGGAGAAGGGGAGGAAATGCATAGAGCATCAGGGCACAAAAAACACACAAGCCATTGTGCCTTTCCAATTTCCCGATATTATTTCTTACCTAAACATTTTTCAGTGAAATAACATGACAGCGCTGCCTACCCCCACGTGAGATCTCTTAGTGGGTTGTGAACATCTACTTGGACCTTGTGCTGCGTCATACTGAGAACATGAAATTCCATTTGGAACAGAATCAGCTCAAATGTATAGAAAACATCACTGCCCTGAAGTCCCCTCTGCTGTCCCAGGCTGGGGCCATCCTGGGAACAGAAAGTATCCCATACTTCTTTAAGTCAGTATGAGATTTTGAAAATACTTGTGAACACCTTTTGTGAGACTTACTACTCTGAGCTGTTGCTGTTGCATCTATTTAACATTCCTGACTTGTTTCACATTCCAAAGTTTCAGATATTTAATGCAAAACAATAAGTGGAAGGAGGGACGGAACCTCCTCTCACCAGTCATTTGTCTTCATCACAAAAGGTGCTCATCCCTCGTTTCCATGGTGATGATGCAACTCTGTGATTTGTTGAAGTTTACACCCCCCTCTCAGCTGTAAGAGTGGAGATGCTAAAGGAGAGGCCAAAGTAATTACTAACCTTCCAGCTACCCAGCAGCCCTAGGGCTTATATGCTTTCATCAAGAGAGGATTGTGCCTAAAGTATAAGGACCCGACAGTTGAAGGAATTGGGCTTTATGGAAAGGTGAGGAAGGCAGGGTCAGGGGAAGCTGGGGGTGAAAGGCTTGCTTACTTCTAGAAGACACCGAACATGAGGTATTTGTGGGGTATTTTGTACAGCGCTAAGTGCTGCAGTTGAAAAGGTCTGAAACAGATCCTACACGTATATTCTGTCTCTCACACGCGCATGCACACAGGTACTCAAACAGAATCTGGAATAGCTCCACTCAAATAAGTGTGATTGTATTTCTATAAAGCAGGATGAGGTGGGAGGAAAATTGGTCCTTTTTGATGGTAGTTCCCAGCAATACTACATTTTCGTTTTCCTTCCTATGAAGGTGTTTTTAGATCAAGCAAATGAGAAGTTAAAGGAGAACTAAGAAAGCATTTCAACTCTGTGAGCCCAAGCACTAGCTTAGCTGCAAATGGAAACGTGACAGGTCAGTCCACCTCACAGCAAACAAAGACTGGATCCAGGAATCAGCAGGAATCTCAGGTACCTGTTTAACATGCAAGAGGCCAGGCATGTTCTATGAGTGACAGCAATGTAAGCAGCAAAGTGAGACATTTGGTGTTAGTACAATCACTGATGGGTATGCAAAATAAGCAACAATACATAGTTTGAGGACCACGGCCAGCTATGGAAGAAGTGATCACTGCTCTTGAGAAAATTCTCCCTCCCATTTCATGCCTCAGATGGTGTGAATTATGTTGGATAATAATTAAAGGGAAATAACTAGAAGATGAGGTTATTATTTGTTCTAGCTTACTAGCAGTTTCTTCTTTTTCGTTCCCTTGCTGCTATGTGTCAAAATAAACAAATTAGGACAAAAGTATTTCAATAATTCCTTCAGTGGGCAAAAAAAAGAGGTGGGGGAGGAAGAACCACAACCTGCTGTCCCTTTGAGCTCTATAGGAGCAGAGCTACTAGGCACTGTAAATGGTCCTAAACATTAAGGCCACTGTCTGGCATTGTTTCTGTCTCCTCTTCCCATGATGTGGGGGAATGCTGAATGACATTAAGATCTCAGCCTCTTAATAACATTTACTATCCTTTTCTGTCCTTGGTGTCTTACCAAAGTGGTCATTTTGCTACAGCAACAGTAAGCATTTCTATTTGATTTCTGCAGTCCCAGAGGTTTTAAGGAGAAAATAATCTTTATAAATTCAATGCATGTCAAAGACCTGCTTGTTTGCTTTACATCTCTTAAAAATCCTGCTCTACTTCCCCCTCTCCCTCTGTATTCTCTATTTGACTTGAAAAAAAAACTTATGTTTGAGCCAAAGGGGATTTATATGGTAATAGTTCACTACAGCAGATATTTTTGCTGTTCTCCTTCTTTAAGTGTTTTAAAAAAGCAAATTCATTGAATGAGAAAGCTCTGGGGAATTTTACAAGATTCAGAAGGGCTTGAAGTAGGTGAACAGTGCTGGAAATAAGGAAATTTTTAGAGAGGAAACCAAACAGTAATGAAGATTGGAAATTCCATGTGAATAATATCCGTGGTGTGGCCCTTTTTAGGCCCAAAGACGAGCCACTGGCTGAGTGAACTAAGGGAAGTAGAAGCAAGCTTCAAATACCTAGACTAAAGAGTTCAAATGTCTATAAGATGTCACTCACATGTAGATATTGGGTGTGTCCTGCCTTCAAAATGAAAAATGTATTGACCTAAGTCATGTTCTAAAAGCCAAAATTAGAGCCATCGTTTTTCATAGGTTGTGTCTTTTTATTTTACACAGCTTTCTTCCTCAGCCCCTCTTATCCCAACTAATATCTTGAATTTTTATCCACCGAGGCAAAGCTGGAGAGAGTTTTCAGCAGAGTAACTGAATTTGCTGCAGTGCACACAGCTTCTTAGCTTCCAGGCCTTTAGCAATTGTGCTTTTCATTTAGCAGAGGCTGATGCAGGGCCTTATGCAACTGTAGAACAGTGAATTCTGAGTTGGCTACAAAATACCTGAGCCTGACAGACATGCTAAGAGCAGAATGCCTTACTTGTCAGGTATTAATACCGCCGAAACTTTCCCAAGATCTTAGTTATAAATCATTACCACCTTCTTCCTCTCTCTCCCACACATGCCAGCTTGTCTGTAGACTTGAACAGTCAGGCAGCCACAGGGAAGGACTGCTTCTGTCTGGCTTCTGGTTCTGCAACACAATTAAGTAGTTATGAAGGTTATTTTGGGAATGTTAGATCCTTCCAGCTTCCTGTAACCTCACAGTGGTGTACAAGATTGGTAGAAAAGCATTGAAATTTTATCAGCCATTCCGTAACTGTTGTGGCATTGAACCTTTTCACCCAAAAATCATCGCACCAGTCATCATGTGATCACAGCATTGAAGTATGTATGTTCTGTCCACAGCAATTTTTCTCAAAGTACTATAGAACCCATAATTATTGCAGGGAGAATAACATTTTGCCCATTAGGCCTGGAAATGCTCAGCAGCATTGTCTACCTCACTGTCAACTTTTAAAGGAAAATTGCTACTAGTTCAATTCAACTTGATATGGATGTAGGTAGGAGACTGAGCAGACAAGGTCATGGTTTTTACAACAATTTCATGCAGTTTGTACAGTATTGGTTTCAAGAAATATAAGTTAAAAGGGCAGGGTGAAATCCTTAGTCCTACCAAGAGCAGGACAAAATGTAGTCAGTTATATTGTATCTTAGCATCATAGAACTGTTTGGGTTGGAAAAGATCTTTAAGATCATCAAGTCCAACCATTAACCTAACAATGCCAAGTCCACATCTAAACCATGTCTGTAAGAACCTCATCTACGCATCTTTTAAACACCTCCAGGGGTGGTGATACTACTACTTACTTGGGCAGCCTGTTCCGATCCCTGATCTGACTGGGGATGGTAGAGTTGATCTGATTAGCTGCTTGCTTATATGACAAATAAAAAATAAGTGACTTGAACTAGGTCTGCAAATCAATAATTAAACTTAAAATCCTGAGGAATACAGGAATTGGTTTGTGGAGGTGATCTATCTCTCCGTCTTTATTTCTTTCCATTTGTTTCCTATGGACTTTTTTGCTTGATTGACCTGGAACTGGTAGTGGGGCAACAGAGGGTGTAACAGCAGAGGCAGGGAAAAACAAGTGCTTTGTTTCTGCGAGTGTTCACTTCCAGTTTTACAGAAACAGCATCTGACTTGCGCAGAAACAAGGCAGGAACGCTCTCATCTGTGGGAATTCAGCAAAAGCAGCTGTTTCACATGGAGGCAGAATACCTCTGACCCAAGGCAAAACTGAGTTGATAAGAAGTATAGTGCTCACCTACGAGCCCTCATAGGCTGTGAGATACCACTCTTAACACTCTTTGTAAATCAGGACACACTTATTTATGTGCGAGGCTGGAAATGTTCAGAGAACATCCTCTGAGAGGTGCAGTGATGACACCTGTTTTCTTTCGCTTAAAACATTATGGGCAAGGACTGGAAGAGTAGATGATTCCGAGAACAAAGATGTTTCTGTACCAGGATTACAAGGTAGCATGGAATACTAAGCCTGGAAACATTTCTTTTTCTGTTCTATGTAAACATTGTAATGTAACACGTTTTTGTTGATCGCATTTTATTTTAGCTTAGCTAGCCCTATGGTTTCTTAGAGCTGTCACCCCCAAACCTGCGAACAGTAACCACATATGTGTGTACAAATAACAATTGAGAAGAAGTTAAGATATGATCAAGATGAAGAGAAGTTAGAAACATGAATAAATAATTGTGGGTGGTGTTGTCCAGAATATATAAAGCTTTTAATTGTGTCTTGGAGGAACAGAGGAGATTCAGAATGCAGGAAAGGTAGATAATGGTACTTTTCTTCATGGATATGCAAGTGGGTTCAAAAATAGTAGAGCATGGGAGGGGCAAAACCTGAGAGCTTGCAGCTCTGTTTGGTTTTCTAGACTTGAGATTATTGATTTACCCAGACTTGCAAAAGGGAAAAGATTTTAAAACAGTGTTCTGGTTGTTAGAAAAGTAGCATATAATGTTACCTTGGCAACCTGAGATGCTCTGTGTTCAAAGAGAGATAAGGAAAGGTTTTTAAATGTCTGGAGAAAAGTCTTCACCAGAGCTAGCGTGTTGGTGAATGGCTCTTCAGAGCAGCAGTCACTTGCACATAGGAGTGATAAGACTTTGAACGGCAGCTGCAGTATGTCTGGAGTCTCTTGTGTGTGTCAGCAATTAAATCTGGAAAAAAAAAAATAAATATTGTAAAGGTACATGTGAGTTGCAGTCTTTCTCTTTAGTTTAATCTTCTTTCTTCCTGAGGCCTAAGGTACTTCTGTTCAGTGACTTGGTGAGGAAGGGATAGGTGCTTCTACAGACCATCCTTTTATTTCCAGTCATGCAAAATTTACATTTAAAGCATCCTACAGATAAATCTAATTCATCTTCAAATTCTGTGGTGGGTATTTTTTTATTTTTTTTTTTAGCGGGCAAGGTGACCCTTTGCATTGGATCTGAAAACTGCATTCCCTACGGTAAGACAAAGTAGACAGAAATAGCATGATTTGGGGTTGGGTTTGGAGAGGGGGACTAAAACATTCTGCTTTGGAGTGTGACAGTATTAACCTCTCTACCCACTGTGGGGTGCTCCCCATGCTTCAGGGGAGGTGTAGTTTTGGGTTCTTCGGGGGGTCTCCTGGAAAGCAGGCCAAGACTTTAATGAAAGCAGAGCTTTAAGAGGTGGAGAGTGCTGGGCTCTCGAGAAGTTTTCTAGTCCACCCTGCAGCTCAGGGAAGGATCAAGTGCTTAGGTTATCCTGACAGAAGATTGTCCAATCTGTTCTTAAAAGAAAACCCTCCTGGTAGGGAGATTGTGTAACTGTCTGAGGTAGTGAACTTCCAGTTCTTATTCTAACAGATAGAAATTTCTTTTGAACATCTAATCTAATTCCATTCTGTTGCAAATTAAATTAATTACTTCCTGTTCTATCCTCAGCAGACATGGAGAACAATTGATCACCATCATCTTTGCTGAGTTTTACATAATGAGGGACTGTTATCGTGTCATACCTCAGGTTTTCGTAGACTAAACAAGTCATTCTTCTTTTTTTTTTTTTTTTTCTGTATCCTTATGTCTGATTTCTTAAACGTATTTTTCTGTGCTGTGCTCAAGACTCTTGTTCATCCAGGTTTTCAGGTGAAGAGTCCAGTACTGGACAGGTGATGCTCAAAGATTAGATACAGTTGTGGTGGGATGCCAGTGGTGATATGTTTTCAAAGAAATAACACAACAATAAACATAAAAGGGGAGGTTTTGTCATCTGTGACTCATTTGGGATAGTATTCTTGAGAGTTGATAAAGAGTCTGAACCCATATCTTATTATATAGTTTGCTTCCCTGAATGCCCCACTGTATTAGCTGAACAGGTTATTTTTCATTTCTTTATGAATAAAAACCAAACCCACAACATTGCTGTGTTGTTCAGAAGGATTGGCAGCCAAGTTCCTTCTCAGTTGTGAGTGATTATTCATGGTGAGTGGGGCAACTAGACCTTTTTTTTCCTTCTTAAAAGGATCAGTAGCACATGGGCAGAAGATTGGGAAGTGAGTAGAATAGCCTTTCCAGCCTTTGTCAAAGTAGTCACTAAAGCCAAACACCAGCAGAAATTACTCTGGGTCACTGAAGAGTTGTTCAGTGTCACAGATTGTTTGCATAGATAGCAATGCCTTTAATTCTAGCTGGTGTCCTTCCCAAGATCGTCTTGTTCCTTGAAACAGTACTGGAGGAGGATGTTTGCCTGACTAGCTGCAAATGGAGCACTCCCGAAACAATGCCTCCTTCCGAAAAGTGGCCAGGCAAATGTTCATGTTTTAGAAATAACTATGGGAGGCTGAGGCTAACCTTGTTCACCAGGGTGTTTTGAGCAGCTTTAGATAAAGAATCCATCATGAACTTATAAAACAAATTTCACCCTTCTTTCTCTCTGGGAATTGTCTGTGAACAACGTGTGATCTTGAATTATTCAGCATTCAAAATCATTTGTCAAATAATTTCTCTGAATAATTTTTGACTTGCAGCTTGTCCATGATCTGTTTATTGTGAATATTTGAAATCAGATCCAACTGATTAACTCTGATTGCACACATCGGTTACCTAGGGCAGTGCTAGTCCCTGATGGGATGAGCCCAGGCCTTTGAAGCACATTTACTCAGTGAATGCTTATGATTAAGAATTTTAAATTTACTCTTCACAAATAATCTCCAATGGCCACTAAAATTTGCTGTTTCTGTGAACATTTCTGCCAGTAAACTCATTAGCTAGTATAATAGTACAAAAAAGAACACAAAAAGGGGAGCAAAGTGAGGCAGAGCAATTTGTTTCAAATCAGAATGAATATTGCTGAAATACTCCACTCTTCCCCAGCCCTTTGAGACTTAGCTATGTAAGAGTATTTCATGTTCTTGACAGGCCTTTTTATTCCTGAAGTTTTAACAACCACTGTCTCTGGCAGGAAGGGTCTTTCGGATGCAGTGTTGTCATGTCCATGTTCGCTTCCTGCCCCATCTCGTATTAAGCAGACAGAAAGACAGAAACTGAGGACTTAGAAACTTTTAAAGCAGCATGTTTTCTGCATAACCAGAGAAAAGCAGAAGGTTAAGCATGGAATTAATGGATATAGTTCCTCTAGATTATTTGTGCCTGATTATTCCACAGCACTTTAAGACTTTTTCGTAGAACAGACAGAGCAGATACTTGCATTCCAGGGATGCTATGGGTTTGGATTTTATTGCGCTTGGTTTCTTTTATGTTTCTGCAGAGGGAGAGCAGGCGAGCCTCTTCTTTAATTTCCTTCAGAGTCAGAAGCCTGTTTTGGTGTTGGCTGATTAGCTTTGCGAATCCTGTTTCAGTAGGTGCCTGGCTGTAAATTTGCCATCATTCTGTCAGCTTTGGTTCCCTTTGGTTTGGTCTCTTTCCTTCTTTTTCTCTTTTCCCCACTCACTCAGGACATAAACTTTAATGATGAGATTTCATGCTCAGTCAAGTTTTTGAAAGCCACTTATGAAGCATCAATCAGATTATATACCTGCCCTGGCTGGGTGGCTGCTTTTCCCTCCCTACAAGGGGTTGATGGTCAAAAATACATAATGAGCTGCCATTGACAGCCCATCAGACTACCACCTCTCCCTCCCTTCCTGCCTCAAAAACCTTTGCCAGTGATGGCTTAGTCTGTCACTGTGGAAATTGTTATTGCTTCACATTACCCCAGAAAATATAATTGTGTTTTCTTTGCTTCTCAACACTTCCACTGACACATTAGCTACCTTACCAGCCTTTACAGCCAAGGCCTGGTAAATCTCCTCTCTTTTTTTTTCCTGTGCTTCTACCACTGACTTAACACTGGATCTCATGTTCCTTGGTACATTTTTATCACACTTCAGGTCAAGAGTCTCATTTCTGTTAGTCTTACTGCATGGCCTCTGGTACTCTAGAGAAATGTAGGACAATATTCCTACAAACAATAAAATTAACTCAGTCATATCAGCAGTGTCGCTGATAAAGGACGGGGCCGAATAGCTTCTGGTTCATGTTAGGTAAATATTGTTCCTAAATTGTTGTAACAGTTTTTGGAAGCTGTTGAAGATTTGCCTGCGCAAAGGCTTAAAACATCAAAGTTTTTTCTGTCCTAGCAGCATGACCTGCAGAAAATCTCTTTGTTCTTTCCACACCTTTTCTTCCTATGCTGGACTTCAGTGGTAATGGGTCCTGTTTTCAACTGACAGGAAGAATAAGGCTTTGTTTATGTGTGTGCTTGTGAGGCACCTGGGAATAAGCTCTACCTGTAAGTTAAGTCATTTATGTAAAACACAGTATTGCACGTCTTTGATAAAGGAATCTTGCCACATGAGCACTTCTGATGGACTGCAGTGCAAACTTTCACCGCTATTTAAATTGCCAGTGGCTCTGCTGAAGACCGTGCAGCATTGAGACACTCACCCCTTACCACACGGCTGGTTGTTCCCAGCACAGAGGAAGGATGGACAATGGAAGACGAGCTGCGACTACATTTACTGAAGTTTGTCTTCCAATCCTCATGCCCTGGGAGTAGCATCTCCTAACTATAATCAGCTATGGATCTCTGAGGTCAGCCTTATCTACTACATTGTGCTGCTTCGCTCATTACAGTGTGCCGAATACTGGCGTTTGGTCGACTTCTTCTGTCCACCCCAATTCCAACTCAGTGTTATTATTTGTCAGATGCTGCCTACCCAACTGCTGTTTAAATGACCTTTCTAAATGTAAAAAGAGTAACACATATATATCTTCCGCTACATGAGAAAGTACAGATATTAGATAAAAGAAGTCTCATTACCTAGCTCTAAATAAGAACACAGCAGCCAACTTATAGCACATTTTTACTTCTGCTAATAATATAGAACAGGAAATAAAGAAAAATCATTGTTACCATTTCAAATCATGGAGAGATCTCATGGAGGGAAAAACATAATTATCAACATTTAAGTCTGCTCATGACATTATAGCAAGCAACAACAACTTTTGCAAAAATATCTCAAAATTTATTAGTTCTGTAGCTGATATAAGCAAACCCTAACAAACATCAGATATACTGTTGGACCAACACTTACTTACTTTGAAGATTAATTTTGTTCCCCTAAATAATGAAAATTCTATTTGACAATTGAATTTGGATTTTTTGGGGGAGTTGTTTGATTTGCTTCTTTGAGGCAAGCAAAGCTTATTTTACTTCTAATTTCTTATATCCTTGGAGTGTCACTAATCTGTAAGGTCTGCTCTAAATGAAGTGCTGATAGCTTAAAATGTCTGGGTCTCTGCTTTGCTGCTGTAACAAGTTGGAGAGTAGAATTCATACAACAGGAGCTGCAAGTGGCCCATTAAGGCTTCCTACTCCAGAGAGGAAGCATGAAAAAAAAGCTGTATGAGGAAGGCCTGTTTAGCATTGCTCTCCACCTAGAGCTTTATTGCATGACTGACTAAGAACTGGGGCTATGAGCTCCTCTCTCCCTTTCTGCTGAGACTGACTGAATTCTGCAGCAGTGCTGTTTCCAGGAATAACTGGTAACCATTGCTCTGAGAGTACTTCCTCACACCAGTAACTTATGTTTAGATTCGTCAACACCGTCAGAACAGTCTCCTCTCCTTCCCACACGGTTGCGTGCAAGCCTGTATTCTGTAACATCCTCCTAGCTGTGCAAATACAACCCCTCTGATAAACAGCTTGTGTTTTACACCAGAAAGAACAAGATGAAACTTCCAGCCCACGTAATATACAGCTTGCGCCATGATCTCTTCATCACAGGCTTGCCCCTGCTTCAGGTCCTGAAGTCAGAAACTGTTTTATGCATCAGAGGCTGCAGTCTTATTCTCAGCTAATCCCATGCTTCTGTCCTCACCACTAATTCCGCTTTGCTTTTCACAGTTCTGCCGCATAATGGGTCTCTGTCTATTTAATGAGTTGATGAGCTGTTTTCAGAGATCAAATAATGTCTTCAGTACACACGTACCTTCATCTACTAAAGCAAATTATATTGGCTTTGAGAAAAGAAGGGTTGACAGTGTAGAAAAAGAAAAAGACTGATGAAGGGAAAGGTTCTGTGGTTGCTGAGCATTCAGATTTGGGAGGCAAGAAGGGTTGGTATTTTATTCCTCCAGTGTTTTGTGTATCCATCACTCAGACACAATCTCTGTTAGTGGAAATCTAATTCTTCAGTCACTGGCCAAAGTTAATTAATTTGTAAATATATTTCATCTTCTAAGTGACAACCTTTTCCAAGACAAGATCTGATAGAAAGAGCAAAAGGGTTAAGGTGTTGTGTAACACCATGTTCACCTTAGGAGATTGAGGTGACATCAACTAGTTCCATCTCCTCTGCAAACAACCCTTCACAGTATGGAAATACTGTGATTCAAGTGAGGAGGAGAAAGACTCTTGTGTTGCTCCTGGTGTTCTGCTTCTGATTGCCTTGCCATTTAAAAGGAGAGTCTGTGTAGAGCTGCATTGGTCTACCTTTGCCTTTTTTTTTTTTTAATGGCAGTGACTCATTCTCCAGTGGTCACCTCTACCTTCCACCTTGTGCTACTCTCCTTACCACTGGGTTTCCTGATTAGCAAGAAGTGATCTTCTGTTTCAGTCTGAAAAATATTGCCTTGAAGGGTCCTGGGAATATGTATGTGTCGTTCTGAGATAGCGGAGCTTCCACTGAGAGACCCTGAGAAACTCAAGAACTGGGCTAACAGGAATGCCATGAAGTTCAGCAAGTAAATATTCTGCATCTGGAGCAGAACAATCCATTGTCAGTACAGACTAGGAACCATTTCTTTGAATAGCAGCCCACCTGGGAAGTTAAGATAACGAGGCTGAATATGAGCCACCAGAACAATTCAGTCATCTTAATGTAGACCAGTATGCAAAGTGTGGCTAACAGATCAAGGAATGCTCTTATTTTCCTCTCTGCAGCAACGCTAAGGCTTCATGAGGATATTGTATCCAGATTAGGCTTCCTAGTTCTTCAAGGATGTTGAGAAACTGATGAGGGTCCAGTGGAGGGCAAGCAAGATGGTGAGGAAGCAAGAAAGCATGGGTTATAAGGAAGAATTGAAGGAGTTTTGTTCATTTATTCTGGTGGAGAGGAGACAGTAAGTAAGCAAAAAGTAGCCAACAGCTACTTGATGAGTGGCAAAGACAACCGAGGCAGACTCTTCTCGGTAATGGCAAATGATAAAACAAGGCACAGTGGATACAAGTTGCAGGGTTTGGATGAGACCTTATTCAGTGGGAGGGAAGTGTTGCATAGGAAAAGACACCCAGGTTCTTGCAACATCTCCATCCTTGGAGGTTTTTAAGATGTGGCTGGACAAATCCACAGCTGACTTGGTCTAGTTTTGAGGGGAAGATCAGGCTAAATGACCTCCAGGTTCCCTTCCAACAAGCATTTCTGTCATTCTGTCTGTTGAAGTTGTTCACTTTGATATAAAGAAAAACTAAATCAAAACCCTTTTAAGCTGAAGTTACCGACATATAGAATGTCCATCAAACCAAAGGTCTGTTATTCTGGAAAAATGAACCTTCTGAAGCAGAAATAATGGTGTCTCTGTACAGCAATTGCAGGTTGTCTAGGACTCAGTCCTGGTCCATTTGTGTTGTGAAAATCTGTTTTGACAGGGAGGAAACTACACTTCAGCTTCATTTAAATGAGAAGTTTTATGGATTAGATGTAAAATTAATGTGTTATAGGCAGCACCTTTCCTTATGTTGTTTATTTTGCTGTTTAATTTCTTAACTGATGATCTGGGACTGCAAAAGTAGCTGACACCACTAAAGTAACCGAACAGTGAAATAGTTGTTAAAATGAGCATTTAAATCATCGTAGTTAACTTTGGTAGTTAATACAACTTTTGGATTAGAGATGTTTGTTACTTTGGATATAGCAAAACAGATGATGAGAAGAACCTCACTGGGTTGGCCTGCACTTTTTCTTTTGAAAGGCAGAAGAGGGAGAAAGACACTTTCTGGAACCAAAAGCACAGATTCCAGGTCATAAGACTCACAAGCTGCATGAAATCGCAACATCCCAATCAGTAGTTCCATATCTTCTTTCTATCCTTTTTTTTTTCTTTTTCTTTTTTTTTTCTTTT